>CAUYPK010122360.1:0-15384 GCA_963574355.1 Loris lydekkerianus
GTACATTGGATACTTTTTCTTCCATTCTTGAGACACTTTGCTAAGAAGAATATGTTCCAGCTCCATCCATGTAAACATGAAAGAGGTAAAGTCTCCATCTTTCTTTAAGGCTGCATAATATTCCATGGTGTACATATACCACAATTTATTAATCCATTTGTACTACATTTTTATTTTAATGGATTTGGGGGTATGAGTTGAATCTGTTACATGTACATATTGTATAGTGGAGAAGTGCAGCTTTGTACCTATCACCTGAATAGTATATGTTGTACCCCATAGGTACTTTTTCATACCTCACCCTGCCACCCCCCTGCCCCTTTGAGTCTCCAGTGTCCATTGTATGTACCACTCACTGTGTCCTTGTGCAGCCAGAGTTCAGCTCCTACTTATGAGAACACATGGCATTTATTTTTCTGTTTTTGAATTGCTTTACTTAGGATAATGGCCTCCAATTTCATGCAAGCTGCTGCAAAAGACATAATTTCATTCTTAGGGCTGAGCAGTACTCCCTGGTGTAAATACGCCATATATATACATTTTTTGAGACAGAGTCATGCTATGTTGCCCTTGGTAGAGTGCTGTGGCATCACAGCTCACAGCAACCTCCAACTCTTGGGCTTAAGCAATTCTGTTGCCTCAGCCTCCCAAGTAGCTGGGACTACAGGTGCCTGCCACAACGCCTGGCTGTTTTTGTTTTTTTTTTTTTGTTGTTGTTGTTATCATTGTTTGGGAGGCCCCAGGCCAGGTTCGAACCTGTCAGCCCTGGTGTATGTGGCCGGTACCCCTCTAGCCACTGAGCTACAGGTGCCCAGTCAATACGCCACATTTTTATCCACATTTTCATTGGTGGGTGCTTAGGTTGATCCCGTGTCTCTGCAATTGTGGTATGTGCAGCAATAAACATACGAGTGCAGGTATTTTTGATATGATCTCTCTTCCTTTGGGGAGATACCCAGTAGTGGGATTATGGGTTCAAGTGGTACGTAGGTCTACTTTAGTTCTTTGAGAAATTTCCATACTGATCTTCATAGAGGTACTACCATCTCACCTGTGTATACACACACACACACACACACACACAATCAGTGTTAAGTAATGAGATTCAGTAAATATAGTTAAGTATAGACTTTATTTGAACACCAGCTTAAGGATGGCCACCCTGGGACACAGATTCCAAAGAATGGAAGTCATCGCTCTGAAGTGGAGAAGTTTTGAGGGTCGTTTATACATATAAGGTTTGGGGAGCTCGACAGTGTCAGCGTTTTCCACACAGGCTGGCATGTAGTTACGGTAATCCGATTAGCTGATTAGTCTGGCGCATAGTTACTGTAATCTGGCTAGTTGAGGTGGTGTTCTTTTCGGGAAAGATCTATTTAACATTCCACACTGAAGATGTCACTGTCTCAGGGTCTTTCGCACCATCTGGTGAGAGCTGGTTACTGGACAGTGAGGGAGGCAGTAACAAAGGTCAGGGAATGAAGGGGAGGAGGTCTGGTTTTCTGGTCTTTGCGAGTCATTTATAGAACAAGAACAATGAGGAAGAGATTAAGAAGCACAAGTTGCAACTACATGCTGTGTGACTCAGATGACAATCATCTCTCTTGAGACTTAAAGTATTTTGGGGGGCCCCATCAGCTTTTACATTTTAGTTTCACACATACAAATACAGATATGTGCACAATTTTACCTTGACTATTTGCTGTGGATGGAAACTGCACAGTGGTCATGTGATAAAATGTCCTGGAAGGAAGGCCCCAGACATGGGGGGGGGGGGAGGGTACACGTTCTGCTAATGTAAGTGAAAGATATAATTTACTGCACAGCAGGGCAGAGTAGCACTTTCAGGCGCCTCCAGGTTCCCTGCCCCCCAGTCCCATAGGTTCTCAGCAGTCGGGTTTTCTTTCAAGACGCTTGTCTCCCTCTCTCTCACACACTTCTCCCTCCCATCCATTCTGGAAACTATGGCTAAATGATGGCCTGCTTGCCAAGTGCAAAATAACTAGTCACAATTCTAGCACATTCCTAAGTTGTTTACTGCGAAAACAACCAGGTCAACCCCTGTCGATTTTCCAGGCATAGTGTCCCTTAGTAAGCCCAGGTCATCCTGTAAGTACTTTTCTGATTAGGCAAAAAAGTGCACATCTGGGGCACAGGATGATTTAATAAATCCAGGTAATTTAATTTAATTACCTCCACGGTTAAAGCTAGAAAGTGTTGTGGTTTCAAAATGATGTTTCTGGATGTATGTTGGTACAAAGAATGGTGCCAGCCCAGAAGTCAGGGGTCCCAAGTGTTAGCTCTCCCTCTGTCTAAATTGACTAAATGAAAATCACAGAACTTTTTTACTTCTGATCAGCATTAGGGGGCAGAGAGCTGGACTGTTGCCCTGAATTTTGGAATCTGTTGCTTGGTGAATACACAACCCTAATAGGTGGGCATGAGTTAATGTCTTCCAAGCCAAGGAAGTTTAGAGCCCAAGAGAATATTTTGAGCCCTGATGTCATTTGGCAGTCACAGCAGAGAGGAGGCTTGAAGGTAAGTTTAGTAAGAAAAACAATGACAGATTTTTTGCATATATGACTGTGGTTAAAATTTTGATGCTGTAACATGCTGAGACACTCACTGAGGATATTTCCTGGAACATATTAAACACCCAATAAGTGATAGCTATTCATTCAGCAACTTAAATTTTTATTGATCATCTACTATGGGCTCGCAGTGGGTCCTGGCTGTGTCTTGTGGACAAAACAGACACGACCACGCCCCTGTGGGATTTAAGAGCCCCTGGGAGAGAGAGGAAGTTAAAAAGCAAGGGAACATGGTTGGCTGATATGTGGCTAGAATGAGGAAAAGTCAGCCCTGGAGGGAGTGGGCCAGATGGCAGAGTCTACCACTTAGAAGGAGAAGTGCCCAGGACGCTGAGGCACCCTTGACACTTTTAGGGAACAGTTGGAAGACTGAGGTCTCTGGAGCATGGCTGGTGGGGAGCACAGAGCTTCTTCATAAGCCATGGTAAGGAGCTGAGGGGCTTGTCTGTGAGCAGGGGGAAGCCGTCAGAGTTGGAAACAGGAGTGTCATGACCCTGTCAGTCACTGTATGGGCCAAAAGACACGGATTTGCAGGGAAGATTGAAAACGGGAAGCCTGTCATAATTTTAATTTAGCAGTGTTCTAGGACACAGGTGACAGTAACTTGCCTAATGCTATGGTTTGAATGTTCCTGTCCCCACCCCAAATTCACATGTGGACTTCCATGAGAATCTATGACTTTGTTTATTATGTAGCATTTTTTTGGTGGCAACTGGTAACTAAAACACTCAGCTTCTTAGCTAGTAATTGGTGGTATTCCAAAGATTGGTTCTTCATCTTTTAAAACAGTAGATGATTTAGTTTAAAACAGTCTATTTCTTAGCATAGGCAAGTATAAACAGAACCTGGAGGGATCTATGGTGTGAGATAAAATAGGAAGACATTTTCCCTATACCTCTATTTTAGAGGCCTTCACTGAAGATTATGTTATAATTAGCTCTCCTGGGCTTCCTGCTTATAGACAATACTTGGACTAGGGGAAGATAGCCATGGTTTTCTTATTCTGATTCAGCCCTAGAACTCTACATTCTATTAGTTTGGGGGACACAGGAGAATACAAGACAGCTTTAAATTCTATTGCTGACCTGTTATCTACATACTTAAAAAAACAACAACCAGTCTAGGCTGAGTACAGTGACTCATGCCTGTAATCTGAGCACTATGGGAGGCCAAGCCTGGAGGATTGCTTGAGCTCAGGAATTTGAGCTTGCTGTGAGCCGGGGTGACACCACGTCACTCTAGCCTGGGGATGATCGCATTAATGTACACAGCTATGATTAATATTAATAAAAAAAAAATCAGCAAAAACCAGGCTAAACTAAATAGCACAGCACTCAAGTGTCTTTGGCTCTTTGCACTTAGTTTGACAAAAACTACCCAAATATGGCCTAGAAACAGACATCGTGGGAAGGGAAAAAACCAAATAATCACCTGTTGTCTTATAAAATGTAAACCGTAAGTGTGAAAAGCAATTTACTGAACCGCAAATAGAGAATAATCCCATTAGAAATGAAATAGGTGCATAGAGGAAAAGAAAGACAACTCTAGAATAATGTAACGGTGGAATTACAAGTGGCTTTTATTTTTATTTCTACTTGCTTATATTTTCTAATTTCTCCCAGTGACTGGGAGTACTTATTAAAGACAACTAGTTAAAAACTTAGCATGTTTTTCCCTCCTTGCCTCCCCCAAATGAAGCTACAGCATATTTGAAATTGTGTCAGTCAAGTTTTACACTGTTCTTTAAGAAGAGCTTTTTGGGGAGTGCTTCCTGTTGCTAGGAGTTTATTAAAAGTTGCTAGAAGGAGTCAGGAGGTGGGTAGGGGAAGCCTGAAAATCATTTTTGGACGTTAGATTCTGGGTTGTGAAGGAAGCAGAGGCTACTTTTTTGCTCCTGACTGAGTGTGGTCAGCTAGGGCTGAGCTGGAGAGGGCGGTATGCAGGGAGAAGGTCTGGGCCCCCGCAGTTCTGACACCCCTCCCATTGCTTCTGTGAAGCCCCACTTTGGGTGAATGTGGGAGGTCATCTGGCACATCCTATCCCAGTTACCTTCCTGCAGGCCTCCTGACCCCAAATGGGAGCGACGGTCAGCAGGGTGCCTGTTTCGGGGGCTGCCACTTGATGGCACCAGAGGACTGGGCTGAGGAAGCAATTCTAGGTCAGGCCATGAGAGGGCGCAGGCGCCGGGGCGCTGGGGAAGGAGGCAGGAGGCGGGTAGGGGAGCCTGAAACTCAACCGCAGGGCTGGGGACGTGCTCTCGCCAGCCGTCCGTAGCTTTCCCTTATCATTTCTTACACACTATTTTCATGGTAAAAAGTTTAGGAAGTTCAGAAGGGGAAAAAAATTCCACGTGGTCCTCAGCCGACAAGGTGGCCCCGAGCGCTGCTGCTGGCCAGCGCTCCCTGCACTGCAGCGGGGGTGGCTGTGGCTCAGGGAATGCCCGAGGTCAGGCCTCAGCGCTCTGCACTTTCTCTCCTGCCTTCTCTCCCTCACCCCCCTCCCTGTGCCCCTCCCCCCTGCGCTCCTCCCCCCTCCCTGCACCCCTCCCCCTCCCCCAAGGAAGCCAGATGACTGACCCCTTCCTGAAGTCCCTGCGGGGAGGCCCTGAACATGTGCACAGCCACTCGAGGGGGTCTGGAAGCGTGTTCTGCACCCCCCAGTTAGGCCTTCGCGCCACTGTGGCCTCGGGGAGCCCTGGGCCAGATCACTCGGTTCAGTCATTCCCCACTCCTGATCCGCAGACACTGTCTGAGATGATAAATGTTTGCTGTTTCATGCTGCTCTGTTGTGGGATAATTTGTTATGCAGCACAAAATATCTAATACGTATGTATAGGCTAATACATCTCCTCGGATAAGTAACACCGCTCTTAACATTTTGGTGTAAATAATCCTGACATTTTTAACTGCTTATATTGATTTAGTCTGTCTGTCTCTCTCTACACACACACACACACACACACACTCATCTCTCTACCCACAAACACACACCACATATTGTATTTACACACCCCCGTATATATGTACATAAACACACTTACAACACACAAACACACTTATATATTTCTTTCCTTCCTTCCTTCCTTCCTCTCCTTTTTTTCCACTGCAAAACGGGAGTCAAGCATGTTCATACCTCTTTTTAAGATTAACATACTTCTCTGAGTAAAGTTTCTATAGAAATGATACAGAAAAAAGACACCAATATTAAGTTGTTAGTTTGAGGAAATTTCCAAAAATGAGCACACCCATGTAATTACCACCCGAGTCAAGAAATAGACAAGACCAGCAGTCCGAAGACCCCTTGGTGCCCCCTTCAGTTGTGCCCTGGCAAAGCTAACCACTATCCTGGCTGCTATCCCCCAAAGTTAGTTTTGTGTTCTATTTTTTTTCTTTGCTCCTCATCAGTCAGCTTGATTGTGATCTATTTTTCGACACTTGTTTCTTATACTTGTTGCATCCTGAACTTTTTTCTGTGTCCTTGTTCTGTGTCATCTTGTTCCCCATTTTAATGGAGACATAAATTTCTGGAGTGTGGCTGTGTGCTGTTATCTAGTAAACTACTCCTTTATTGATGGACCTTAGATTGCTTGAGATCTTGCTCTCCTATAAATAAGGATGTGCATCTATTTTTTTTATTTTTTATTTTTTAATTTTTTTATTAAATCATAGCTGTGTACATTAATGTGATCATGGGGCACCATACACTAGTTTCATAGACCGTTTGACACATTTTCATCACACAGGATGTGCATCTATTGTAGTAGCCAGATCTTTGCAGATATTCACAATTTCTTGGCAAATTTTCTGTAGTTGAAGCTAGAGAATTAAAGTGTATATAAAAAGTTAGAGCTTTAGATGAAATTCTGCTAAAATTTTTCTCTCCATAGTAATTTCACTCTCATTGTGATATGTGAGAATGTCTTTTTACATCTTCATTAACAATGGGAATCAAACTCTCCACTCCCATTTTTATGACTTTAACGGGCACATTAAAAAGAAACAAACTCAAAATCTCTGAAACAGGGAGTTGGGAGCCTGGGTTAGAGTCTCTCACTTAGCAAGGACCACACATGTAGAATCCAAGGAATTCTGTCCTGTGTTCTCATAGAGGCAGCCCTGGGTGTGAGAACAGGTGTCATGGTTGTGTCTTGGACAACTTGATCCTCACTTGTAGAACCTGAGACAGAAGCCTTGGAAGTGAGAGTCCATCTGAGCCACTTCCTGCTTTCTGACATGGGCTATAGACTCCTAAGTTCGAAAGAATCCTTGAAGACCCTTTGAACAAATCCATGATCCTATCAGTCCCACCTGGCCTGCAAGCTTGCATACTTTGAGAATTTTTGGAGGGAGGGAGATAGCTTGGCTATTTCTTGGAATGTCTGGAAGGCCATTATAGGCAAGAGGGAACAGATGTGCCTCAGGAGGCCCACAGGTCAGCCTAGGACCAGTGAGAGTGACAGTGGTAGAGACAGGGAGACAGGTTTGGCTCAAGTTAGGAAAAGCTTTCTGAGGAGTAAACTCCCCCAAGAGGTCAGCCCTCCCATCAGAGCAGCTCCAGTGTAGAAGGCTCAGCCCACACAGCCAGGAAGGTCCTTTCTGCGGAGCACAGCGGGTAAGTCTGCCTCCTCCTTCTCTGCCTCCTGGTGCGAAGCTGCCAGGTCTAGGGAGAGTGAGGTGGAAAGAGCCAAGGCATCTGTGAGCAAGATGGATCTGTCCTTTGGATCTACTTCTGATGAGGCAGGAATCATGTCAGTCACTGCCCTGGGAACCAGCTGAGGCAGGAGGGCAGACTGGGGCTGGAGATGTGACCGGCCTGTCTGCTGGCTTGGTTTAACACCCCTGCGTCCACGGCTGAGTCCCAGCTCCCAGCCTGTCTCCACCATATTTTGCTCAGAGTCCACCCTCCAGCCGTAATAAACCACTTACGCCCAGTTCTCTATGTACGCATGCCATTATTTTCCTTTTGCTCAAATGCTTAATTTCTTACTTCTTTGCTCTGTCCAAACATTTTTCAACCTTTCTTCAATTTAAGCTTCAGGCTTTGTGCTCCAGAAAGCCTTCTCTGACTCCTCCTTCCTACTGAGTTGTGCTACTGTAGTCTTATGAGCGATGTTGGGGCCCAGCGATCTCATTTGAAAAATCAGGAGGGGCTCCACCTTCTCCCCCAAACACAGTTGTCAGCAGTCAGTGAAAAGATAGTGCCTGGAATGTAGTCAGAGATACATACTTGTTTGCTCCTGTTTTTTAAAAAAGATCATAGGTATCTCCATCACAGCATTGGAACACAGGATTGTAACTGTGGCTTCACCTCCCTCTGTGGGGTGTTCATTACTAACACCCCAAGAGCAGCACAGGGTCTGGCATGGGGTCGGCGCACAGTGCGTTTGCTGAATGAAAGGAAGCATGGTTGCATGGATGGAGCGGGCCCTCCCCATTATCTCACGGTTAGAGGATGCTGGGAAGAGCCTCCCCCAGCACTGTTGCGTGGAATCTCATCCTTATAGGAGGAGGCTGAGCTGACATCCTGGAGTGCCCACTATGGTGGGGCCCCGGCCTGCCACGCACTTTGGCATTTTCTGTTAATCCGGGGAGACAGGTGTGCTGAGGGGTCCAAGATGGGCACTGCAGCCCTGCTGGGCAAACTCAGAGTAGCTGTCCTGGTTGTCTAGAGTCGACCTCACCTTGCTCTCAAGCCCCATCGTGGTGGCAGAGGACCAGGGAGAGCACACACTTGTCAGGTGGGCGTAATGCAGAGCCTTCTGGTTCAAAGCAATTTCTTAGGTTACCGCAGGGTCTTTGGGTGAATGCTTTGCCTTGACGGTGTTCTCTGCTCTCCTCCTCCGTCTTCTTTCTGAGATGGAGACTGGTGTGTGGGGCCATCCTTCCTCTTAGTGTGTGTTGGGTGGTGGTGGTGAAGCCGCTTCTGATTGTCAGGTTGTCCTGTGGCCTCTGCTTCTTGTTGAAGTGTCCTGTCCTGCCCTCCTCCATGCATTGCCTGCTGTCCTGGCTGAATCTGATGGAGATGACATTAGCTGGAGATAACATTGGTCCCCTTGGCTGCGGCACTTGCAGCTCGCAGCTGTGTACTCTGTCATTACCTTTGTCTTGGGGTCCACATGTTAGGCTGCTCCCTGTCCCAACCTCAGGTCTGGTGGCTTCTATGTCTCTTCAGCACGTTTGTGCCTCTGGGGATGGGGGCACATGGAAAGTTCTGGATCTCCTGCACATTGCACGAATGTAGCTCTGCCGTACGGATGCAGCTCTGCTGCTCCTGTGCTGCATTGGAAGTGGGGGTGACGCCCCATCTGGATGTTCTCAGAATCTTTTCCTGTTGCATCTGGAGTCTCTACCTGACCTTTTATTGCCTTGAGCCCCAACCCTCTGCCTGTAGGTCTAGGGATAAGAGGGCAGGATGCAGGGATCCACAGACTGTGTGTCCTTAGGGACTCTAGTCTGTCCCCTCTGAATGTCTCTCTCCACTTCACCTTCAGTCAGAGCCTGTTCGCTTCCTGCCTGTGACATATCCAGAGTTTTGTAACCCTGTGGTCGTTGTACAACTGTGTGCTCAGATTCTGACCTTTTTTCTTGATGAGTAAAGACAGCTTTTAGAACACGAAGATCAGGAAAGTCTATTTTAATAGCCATAGCCAAACAAGAAAATTTTATAGCTAGACTCTGTCCTTCACATGAAATTGTAGAATCCATGGGTTTGGTGGGAGGGAAGCAGAAGGGGCAAAACATAGGTTGGTTTAGCAGCAAATTACTCCAGTGATCCACCTCTCTCAGCCCCTGTGAGGTTCTCAACAGAACACTGGAGCTGACTAGTGTCTTGGCAAAGCCACACAGCTAGTAAGGGGCAAGATGGGAAGTGAATTCTCTGTTTGGCTTGAAAGTCAGTGCTCTGTCCTTGACTGCACCCCAGCTCTGCAGCAGAGAGTTGCTCCTTAGATGCTGACGCTCTTGCCGGCTTAGTGTAAGTATCAGGTGCAGGAGACATGGGGACCTGTGGGAGCAGGGAGCTGGGATGTGGATAAAAGGGGGCTGGGCCCAGATGCTGTGGCTCATGCTTGTGACCTTAACGCTTTGGGAGCCCAAGGTGGGAGGATCACTTGAACTCAGGAGTTTAAGGCCTGCCTGAGCAGGAGCGAGATGTCATCTCTTACAAAAAATGGCGGTGCCTGTGGCTCAGGGAGTAGGGTGCCGACCCCATATACTGAGGGTGGCGGGTTCAAACCCAGCCCTGGCCGAACTGCAACCAAAAAATAGCCAGGCATTGTGGCGGGTGCCTGTAGTCCCAGCTGCTCGGGAGGCTGAGGCAGGAGAATCGCAGAAGCCCAAGAGCTGGAGGTTGCTGTGAGTCCTGTGACCTCATGGTACTCTACTGAGGGTGATAAAGTGAGACTCTGTCTCTACAAAATAAATAAATAAATAAATAAATAAATAAATAAAATAAAATAAAATAAATAAAAGAAAAATTAGCTAGGTATGGTGGTACACACCTGTAGTCCCAGCTACTCAGGAGGCTGAGGCAGGAGGATTGCTTGAGCCCAGGAGTTTAAGGTTGCAGTGAGGTATGATAATGCCATTGTACTCTAGCCTGGGTGACATAAAGAGAGACCCTGTCCAGACAAACAAACAAACAAAAAAGATGTTGGAAGGGGGAAAGGAAGGCTCTAGGAAAGGAGTGGGATGGGATGGGGAAGGGAAGTGTGAAAGCCACATGGTGGATTCCTGGGGCTGGTGGGGGGTGGAGCGGTGATGGAGTCAAATGGAGTTGGTTCATGTCTTGGCTGAACCTGCCTATAGGCTGTGATGCTGGAGGCAAGTCAACCTGCTCTTTAAGCTTCTAGTTCTTCATCTGTAAAGAGTGCAAAATGCAAGATGAAGTGCTAGCTCCTTTGTATGGGCAGAGAGACAGTTTCCTTGGAGGAGATGACTTTGTTCTGAGACCTTAACTGAGTGCCCTGCTTAATGAGGCGGACTCAGTGAGTTACATCTTTTCTGGGGCAGAGCAAAAACTGCCTCTCTCCTTGGTAAGCACAATCTTTATACAGAGCAAGGGGCTTTCAGGAAAGGAAGGGGATGAGACCCCTGACGCTTGGTCTTTGAGATTTGTAATTAATGAAATCTATGTTTGGTGGTTCGGAGGTGGTATTGACTATGATGCACTTGCATAAAAGAATGCTAAAAGCCCCAAGAGGGTTCCCACCATGAGGGAAAGGGTGCCTGGGTGGGTGGTGTACATTCAGCACTGGAGTTTGTGTGGGAGGCTTGATTTGGGGGACCCAGTGCCTGGGCACGATGATGCTGGGCCACTGTGTCTAGGGGATCAATAGCTGAGGGCGTGAGAAGAAACAGAACAGTGACCTCAGAGCTCAAATGTGGAGGTTAACCTCAGCGCGGCAGGGCCAGGCCTGCAGCAGCCTCCCTGCAGCAGTGGGCAGCAGACACTTGCCCAGCAGATGATGTGGGGCCGGCTACACCGCAGTGACCACAAAGTAATGTCCTCTCTTCTCATATTACTTTTGCAAGCAGGAGTCCTTCAGATTGAGTTTTCCTCCAAAGTTATTTTACAATTTGGGATGGAGATGATGTAAGGCCCCACCCTCCCCCCTTCTGTGTCCTGACCAAAACTTGCAGAGTGCCTCGACCCCTCTATGACCCAGCTGGTGGCAAGTTTTTCCTGGCAGACTTGAACCCACACTGCATCAACACTCTCAGGCCCTGATAAAAGCATCTAGGTTGTTGTGTGAAACCCTAAGAAACTAGCCCTGGTCCCGAGCTAAATTCCTTAAACCCTCATAGAATTCAGTATCCTGACCCAGGTGGCAACATGCCCAGGTAGAACATACCGTTTCCCTTGCTGTCTGCATGCGGATTGCGGCAGCACCTGCAAGTAAGTTCCCCTAATAAATGCTTTGGATGGGTCACTCTGGAATTGAGTGCTTCTTTCTCTGGATCCCAACCAGGTGCATCTGGGGGATTCCCCTGCCATTGTTTCTGGGGTTATTCCAGCCTCAGTTTCGGCTTGACAAAACAGATGGGGGCAGGCACTATGTGAGAGGTGATGGACTTCCTGCTAATAAGGCAGGCGAGCCCTTGAGCCATTAGTTGGGGAGATAAAAAGAAAAGTGATTTAATTTGTATTTCTCATGATTGTTTGTTCGGCTTGGTTGTTGTTGGTATATATAAAGGCCGTCCTTGTCCTCCCCTCTAATAATCAAGGGTAATGTGCAAACTGATGAGGGCTTCTGATGTGAACCCTTGAGAGGTGACCTGTGGGTGCCCCGAGGCAGAGGGCTCTGACTCACTGCTTCAAGCCAGAGAGCCCAGCAGTTCTAGCTGAGTTGTTCACTTATTTTCACTTTCTTGGCTGAAGTCTACAGGGAAGCAATTTCCCTTGACTGTTCTCGTGAGTATGGGTTCATGTGCTAGTTTCTTTTGTATGTCTTGCAAGTTTGAATTATGCCCTGGAACTGAGACACCAGGAGACTGTGGATTTGGATATATTTCCCTCAAAGGGATGATTTTTTTTTTTTTTTTTTGACATGCAGTTAATCTGACTAAACTCAAAATTTCTATCCCACTTCCCTGGAAATGGGCAGCAGCTCATACCCCTGCTCACACCCCTAAGCTCTGAGCTTAGCTTAGTTTGTCCTGCGTGTGGGGAGTTCAGGGTCAGCCTGAGACGTGGGCATTGTGTGTGCAGGGAATTTGGTGCCCCTCCTCTCTGGCCTTCTCCCTATCAGGATTGCCTTCCTCACTTCCCAGCTGCCATGTTCCCTCCACCTCTGTCCTCTCGTTTCTAAGACCTTGTGTTTCTATCTGAGTTTCGCCCACTGGCATGTCCTTGACTGAGTCTGCCCTCATTAATATAAGAAATCACTCAGGCTTCTTCCCTTTTTCCAAGTTTCCATTCGCTGGTCCTGGTTTATTTGAAATCTCAGCCATTCACAGACAGATTAATCTAAGAATTGAAGCTATGTCTATGAAGCTAGTGTGTGATGCCCCATGATCATGTCAATGTACACAGCTATGATTTAATAAAAAAAAAAAGCAAAAAAAGTAAAAATAAAAATACAACACTATCATTTGTTGTCTTATAATTCTGCAAGCTAAGAGGCTATAAGCAAGGTGCTGGCAGGACCTTGTTCCCTATGAAACCCTAAGTAGACTCTGTCCTCCCCTCTTCCTGGTTTCTCTTTGCTCCCTGGCTGTCTTCTGCACTCCGAGGCTTGCAGGTGCATCCTTCCAACTTAGCCCTTCCTGCTGGGTTTCCTATGAGTCTCTCCTTCACCTGGACACCCTCTGAGACAGCTCTACTTCTTTTTATGTCTCCCTTTTCAACTTGCAGTAGATCACTGCATGAATTCCTGTACTAATTTGCTAGAATAAGCCATAGACAATGAAGGGCAGATAAAGTCCAAATTAAAATTTATTTCTTCCAAGGCAGTAATTCCTGGTGAGTCCTTACACTCTGAGTGCTATGACCTCAAAGTGATCACGGTACCCATGGCAGGTCTGCACTGACACTGCACGTTTGTGTTGTGGTTGCCAACTCTGTGAAGTGTACTTCAAGGCATTTTTGATTCATCCCTATAAGTAGAATGTTTCACAATTTAAATGAAGATAAAACTATTAAGAGTAGAGTATAAATGTCTTACTACAACAAATAAGTGATGTGATGGTTATGTTATCAACTTTGATATAAGCTTTCCACATTGTATATCAAATTAGCACATTGTACCCCATAAATGCATTCATGCACACAATTATGAGTTAGTAAAATTAAAACATAAAAATAGAACTATGAAGAAAAAAGTTGAATTATAGAAGAGCAACTTCTCAACTTTTCTCAGTGAATAGGCTGCAGAATAGATGCAAATGTTCAAAAAGTTTGCTTAAGTTAGGTATTACATTATGGCATCCTTAAGCTGTTATTTTGAAACGATACAGATTGTGGACTTTGGATGAGGACAAGAACTTGACCTTTGAAAATAGAATTCCATAATAGTAATAACATTAAAAATGCAACTCATTAGAATATTCATAGCATCCAATTTTCATTGCTTTACTGCTCAATATGGCAGCTCAATTTTGTTATTTTATTTCAGTAGTTCCTTTTTTCAATTTTGCAAAAGAATGCCTACGTACAATGTACTTATTTAGAGCATTCACCAAACTGTCTCAATGTCTGGATCCTCTTACGTGTGTTTTCAGCAAAGTTTTAACTGAGCACTTATCTGATTGGATTTTCCTGCAGACATGAGAACCTGGGTCATAAACCCCTGCCCACAAGTGCCATCTGGACTGCATTGCATGTTATAACAGGGAGTTTGAATCCCTGAGTGTGTGTGTGTGTTTGGATGTAAACTTCTCCTCTCTCATATCCCCTTATACTCAAGAAACTCACACATCCAGATCACCTGCCTGGCCCTGGTGATATTTATGTTATGCTCCTGCTACAAAGGTTGATTTAAATATTTTGAGAGAAAGACTCTCTCAGAGGGAGCATTTTCAACAAGTCAAGTCAAGTCTCTAGTAGAGTCAGAATTAGAGACTTTGATTTCAAGATACTTCTCAAGGTTTAAATTCCAGATAAGAAGCAATGGAAGTTCAGGATACAGGGCCTCCCAAAGACGCCTGGAAATAACACTGAACAACGGTTCAGAGCTTCGCTTTGGGGTCAGAGGACCTGACTCTGATCACTGACTCCACCCCCCAATAGGTGTGGGTCAGACACTTTATGTGAACTGCAAAGCCTCAGACCCTTCCCCTGTAAAATCGGAAGGTGTGACATCATCATTGTTGGGATTAACTGAAATGATGCATGTCAAAATCATATAGTAATATTCTCCTGGCAGTGTCAATAATAGTAACAAAATAATGAAATGACTGAAATGATTGAATGAAATAAAGACAAATGAAGGTAACTAAATAATTTAGGGCCCCGAAGACAATGTCCCATTAGAATTATATTAATTAAACACAATCTATGTTTTCTATTTTACTTGATTTTATGAAGTATTATGGTCATTATTGATAGCCTTTTCTTAAGTTCGTTTTATTTTGCACACTATTAATTTTTTTGGTAAATCATTGATGTAAATTCTGTTCTCAGTGTATTGGTTTGAGGGAATGGTTAACTTTAATGTGGATTTGCATTTTTCTCCTAAGATCACAGGGACAAGGAGAGCCACAAAAAAGTGGCTTTCAGGGGGCCAGGATGTCTGATGCTGCCCTCCACCCTTTTTTTAATTTTAAGTTATTAGGGGGTACACATGTTTTACTTACATACTTTGTATTCTTCCAGATTGAGTCACAGTTTTAAGTGGGCCCTTCACTTACACGCTCCCCACGTCTTTCAGGCTTGTCAATACACTGGAGGAAATTGGTTTGGGTTCTTTAAGAAGTTCCTTACAAAGCTGTGTGAATTTTTTGCAAAATCCTCCATGTTGGTGGAGGTTTGTAAAAATTGATTATTTGGTGGCGGTGCCTGTGGCTCAGTGAGTAGGGCACCAGCCCCATATACTGAAGGTGGCGGGTTCAAACTCAGCCCTGGCCAAACTGCAACAAGAAAATAGCCGGGCGTTGTGGCGTGCGCCTGTAGTCCCAGCTTCTTGGGAGGCTGAGGCAGGAGAATCGCGGAAGCCCAAGAGCTGGAGGTTGCTGTGAGTCCTGTGACATCATGGCACTCTACCAAGGGTGGTAAAGTGAGACTCTGTCTCTAAAAAAAAAAAAAAAAAAAAAAAAAAAAAGAAAAAAAACTAAAAATGACTACCGGCCAACTGGAT
>CAUYPK010122361.1:0-23703 GCA_963574355.1 Loris lydekkerianus
AAATAATGGTAAGTAGCTGGATTCATCTCTTGGTTCTCTATTCTGTTCCAGACATCTACTTCTCTGTTTGTGTGCCAGTACCATGCTGTTTTGATCACTATCGATTTGTAGTATAGTCTGAGGTCTGGTAGCGTGATTCCTCCTGCTTTGTTTTTATTTCTGAGTAATGTCTTGGCTATTTGAGGTTTTTTTCTGGTTCCATATAAAACGAAGTATTGTTTTTTCAAGATCTTTAAAGTATGACAGTGGAGCTTTAATAGGGATTGCATTAAAATTATATATTGCTTTTGGTAGTATGGACATTTTAACAATGTTGATTCTTCCCAGCCATGAGCATGGTATGTTTTTCCATTTGTTAACATCTTCAGCTATTTCTTTTCTTAGAGTTTCAAAGTTCTCTTTGTAGAGATCTTTCACATCCTTTGTTAGGAATACTCCCAAATATTTCATCTTCTTTGGCACTACTGTGAAAGGAATGGAATCCTTGACTGTTTTTTCGGCTTGGTTATTGTTGGTATATATAAAGGCTACAGATTTATGGGTGTTGATTTTGTAGCCTGAGACATTGCTATATTCCTTGATCACTTCTAAAAGTTTTGTAGTAGAATCCCTAGTGCTTTCCAGATATATGATCATATATATGATCACTCTTTCATCTGCAAAGAGTGAAAGTTTGATTCTTTTCACTTTCTTGATAGTATCCTTTGAAACACAAAAGTTTTTAATTTTGATGAAGTCCAATTTATCTATTTTCTTTGGTTTCTCATGCTTTTGGTGTCATAGCTAAGAAAATATCACCTAATTTGGGTCACAAAGATATTTGCTTCTGTTTTCTTCTAACTTCTAGGTCTTTCATTTAGGTCTTTGATCCACCTTGAGTTAATTTTTGTTTATGGTATCCGTTCTTTTGCATGTGGATATAAAGTTGTTCCAGTATCATTTGTTGAAGACTATTCTTTCTCCATCAAAAAGTGTTAGCACAATCTTGCCCATAATGTATTGGTTTATTTATGGATTACGTTACATTGATCTATGTTTCTTTCTCTCTTTTTTGAATGTATCAAACTTGATTTATTAGAATGTAGTTATTTCTTCACATTTGTCAGTCAAAAACCAAGACCCAGATATATACAATACATGAAAAGCAATGCAAATAATTATTGAGCTTCATCTTCCAGACAAGAATGCCACATTCATCTCTCTTTGTAAAAAGCAATAACAATTTGAGGCTATTTCATATTTGCCTCTTTTGCCAGCACCAAATCTACCTCATCTGAATCTTTCCATTTCATAAGAAACATTAACTCTCCACTGCTGTCTGGAGCACCAGGTATCCTTTCAGGATCAAGACCTCTGGCAGAACCTCTTGGTTTCTCAGCAGTTTCTCTTTTCTTCTTTGCTGTGCTGTCATCAGATTCACTGTCAGATAAAGATTTTCTTTTTGTACCATCTTTTACTTTACCAGCTTTTTGAGAATTAAGGAATGCTTCAATTAGCTGGACAATCTAAATTTTTTTCAGGTTTCCAAGTGTTGTCAGCATCCATAAATCCCTTCCATTTCAGGAAATACTCCACCTTTCTATTTACTACTCATCAATCCAGAACTTTTTCTACCATAAATTCTTCAGGTTCTGCCTCTTCCACCTTTTTACTTTTTCCATTCTGTTTCTTTCCCATTTTTTTGCAATGCAGTTTTATTGGAGGCCATTTTTTATTGCAGATTTGAAGAGCTATTATTCACGGCCTCTGCGCTGCTGGGGTTGCTGGTCTATGGTGTCTCTGATCCATATTTTTATCCTTATGCTCATACTACACATTCTAGTTTGTTGTAGGCTTAAGTAAGTTTTGAAGTAGGGACCTGTGAGTCCTCCAACTTGGTTTTTATTTTTAGGATTGTGTTGGATATTTTGACTTCCTTGCATTTCTGTATTAACTTCAGGATCAGCTTGTCAGATGCAAAAAAGCCCGTTCAGATTTTGAGAGGGATTGTGTTGAATCTTTATAGCAATTTGGAGAGTGAAGTCACACCAATATTAAGCCTTGCAATCCAATTTTATGATATATCTTTCCATTTATTTAGATTGTAGTCAATTAATTTCAACTATCTTTTGTAGTTTTCAGTGTATAAGTCTTGAATTTGTTAAATTTAATTCTAAGTATTTTTTTTTTGTGCTATTATCAATAGAACTGTTTTCCTAAATTCTTTTTGTAGTTTATTCCTTCTAGTGTATAAAAATATAATTGACTTTGGCATATTGTGCAGCTTACAACATTGTTGAACTTGTTTATTAGTTCTAATCATTTTTTTTTGTAGATTCCTAAGGCTTTTTTACATACAAGACCAGATAGGGCTTTGTAGGAAGTTTTACTACACTGATTCAATCACTATTTTTTATAGACCAATGTAGATTTTTCTATTTCTCATAGATACCTTGTTGGTAGTTTGCATCTTTAGTTTTTTTTTTTTTTATTTTTAATGTCTTTCTTTTGCCTTCATTTTTGAAAGGCAGTTTTACTCAGCATAAAATTCTCAGTTGGCAGGTATTTCCTGTCAGCATACTGGTGTCATTATTCTACCGTTTTCTAGCTTGTGTTGTTGTTGAATTGCCATTTTTCTTTGTGAGTAGTCTTTTCATCCTGACAGCCGTCATGATCTTCTCTTTGTCTGGTTCTGCAGTTTCATTCTGATATGTCTAGGTCTGGATTTCCTTTTATTTCTTTCTCTTCTCTCATAATTTCATGTTAGATTTTTTTCACTTCTCCTCCATTTCTTTCTAACTTTTCCTCCTATCTTCCACCTGACTACCTCTGCTTCATTCTGTATTGTTGCAGACTGGGCTTTCCATAAGCAGATACTGAGTTGAAGTTCAGGGTGATGTCCACTAAGGCTCAACACCTTTCATGGAAAAGGGTTGATTCAGGCACAGGCTGAGAGGGAAGCTGAACAGTGATGAAGGATGGTCAAAGCAGAGAGCTCTGGAATCAGAATGGTCCATCAGAATTTTCCCACATCAGCCTGAAATGGCCAAACCTGTCAACTCCTACTTTATTCATTCACCCAATGTGAGCTTCCCTGGCAAGTGTGTGATCCCTGGGTAAGTGCTTTCTGCAGCAGAGGCTACTGAGGCAGCCCTGATGGAGTTGGTTGTTAGCTGTCTGCTCACCGGACTTTCTGGGCAACTATTAATAGTTTTACCTTGAAGGGGGACCTGAGTGGTGTACCTCTACCCCTACCCAAGGGGTAATTTCTTCTGATTTATCTTTTATTTCTATTTTTTATTTTGCTAGTTCTTTCTTTAGTTGCCCCAGGATGCTGTTTCATTGAATTTTCTCAATGAAATATTTTATCAAGAACGATTTACATATAAATTTATCTTAATGACAATTATTGTAAAAACTGAGTAGCAAGTATAACCCCACCTTGGAAGGGCAATCTTGCTGCTCTTAGATAAAGGGTCCGAGGAGAGAAGCTACTGGCTTGGGTAGAGTGCATCACAGCTCACAGCAACCTCTAACTCCTGGGCTCAAGTGAGTCTCCTGCCTCTGCCTCCCAAGTAGCTAGAACTACAGGCACCTGCCACAACGCCCGGCTATTTTTTGGTTGCAGCCATCATTGTTGTTTGGCGGGCCCAGGCTGGATTCGAACCTGCCAGCTCCGGTGTATGTGGCTGACGCCTTAGCTGCTTGAGCCACAGGTGCCGAGCCGTCATTTTGTATCTTTTCTGTGAATTGTTTGGTCATGAGTTTTGCCCATTGTCCTATTGGGTGTTTGGTCTTCCTGCTGGAGGATTTTTCAGGGCCTGCAGTTCCATCCTGCTGGAGATGGACGTGTGCGTGGTCTGTGGGTGAGCAGCATCTACGTGATTGAGGAGCTTGATGTCACATGGGAGTTTGTTAGACCTGCAGGATCTTGGGCGCCACACCTGAGCTTGTGAATCAGAACCTGCATTTTAACAAAATTCCCAGGTGATTTATACGGGTAGTAAACCATGAAAGCCTCATGGCCCTGGTCTCAACTATCCCTTAAAGACTTCATGTTTCATCTATTGTACAAATGTCTCCTGAATGGAAGGGGATTGTATTCTTCCAGTAACATTAAACCTAACTGGTAGTTGCAAACTTAAGCGTTAGATTAATTGTATACCTTTCCTAGATGCTCTTCCTTGAAGGCTTGTGTCTTCTACATGTGGTACTTAGTAAAATTAACAAGCACCTACATCTTAGCATTGGTTGAATAATTTTAGAAAACAAGCAGTGTTGGGCGGTGCCTGTGGTTTAGTGGGTAGGGCGCTGGCCCCATATACCAAGGTGGTAGGTTCAAACCCAGCCCTGGCCAAACTGCAACAAAACAAAACAAAAAACAAAACAACAACAACAACAAAAACAAGCAGTGAAGAAATATTTAGGAATGAAGTATACAAGTAATAGATGCTTATTAAAAACCTCAATCAACACAAAGATAAGGAGTGAGAGTACCCTTTCACACGTCCCTGATTGCTACAAAGCATGTGAGTGTATACTCTTTATGGGTTACCTTTAATTTTTGCTAAAAACAGACATGCTCTTTCAAGACATATCTGGAAAAGATTTAAAACTAATTATATGTCATAAAGACATGTACAAATTCTAAAGCAAACTTAACAAGGAAATGATGTAGTAAGAGGTTATCATTAAACATTGGCAATGCTTGAAGTATAATTCTGGGCATAGTATAGTCATTTATATGCAAATTTCAGAACTGGCTGCAATTATATTTCATCTCCACTACCTACTAGTATCATCTTCAACAGAAAGGAAAGCTTTCTTCCTATACTTTTAAGCAAAACAAAGACGGGTTGCTCTCTCAAGCTAACGTAGATGGAAATATCTTCTACCACACCTTAAATCAGTGGTTCTCAACCTTCCTAATGCTGCAGCTCTTTAATACAGTTCTTGTGGGTTGCACCCCACAGGTTGAGAACTGCTGCCTTAAATGACTCGAAATCCTTTCGAGCCTCTCCAGCTCCTGGTAGTTCCTGACAATCCTTGTTCTGTGGCTTATCAATGTACATTACTCCAAACTCTTCCTTTGTTGTCTCATAATGTTCTCCCTGTGTGTCAGTGTCTTTTCTCTTCTTATAAAGGCACAATTCATACTAGATCAGGGTCCACCCACCTAATATAGTATGATCTCATCTTAACTTGGTTACATCTGCAAGGACCTATTTCCAACCAAGGCCACATTCACAGGTACTGGGGTTAAGACTTTATCATATCTTATTATTATTATTATTATTGCAGTTTTTGGCTGGGGCTGGGTTTGAACCCACCACCTCCGGTATATGGGGCTGGCGCCCCACTCCTTGAGCCATAGGGACCACCCTATTTCTTTTTTTTTTTTTTTTTTGAGGAGTCTCACTATGTCGCCCTCAGTAGAGTGCTGTCCTGCCACAGCTAATAGCAATCTCCAACTCCTGGGCTTAAATTATTCTCTTGCCTCAGCCTCCCAAGTAGCTAGGACTGCAGGCGCCCATCACAACGCCCGGCTATTTTTTTTTTTTTTTTTTAGAGACAGAGTTTCACTTTGTCACCCTTGGTAGAGTGTTTAGCATCACAGCTCACAGCAACCTTGGGTTTAGCCAATTCTCCTCTTGCCTCAGCCTACTGGGTAGGTGGGACTACAGGCACCAGCCACAACGCCTGGCTATTTTTTTTTGTTGCAGTTTGGCTGGGGTCAGGTTTGAACCTGCCACCCTGGGTATATGGGGCCAGCGCCCTACTTATTGAGCCACAGGTGTCGCCCCACCTGGCTATTTTTTTGTTGCAGTTATTTACTCGGCCTGGGCTGAATTCAAACCTGCCACCCTCGGTGTATGTGGCTGGCTTCATAACCACTGTGCTACTGCTGCTGAGCCAAGTTTATTATAACTTTTTAGGGGGCACAATTCAACCTGTAACAGTAAGGACTGAGTTTCTGTTCAAACTTAAATATGAACAATGTCCCATTTGTTATTAACTTCACTTCACTAGGAGGAAGAGGCTCAACTCTGGGTTGCTAGGCGTATCCACGTCCCTGGGCTTAGTTCACATTTCCCTGCCTCCTTCTCTGTCAGAACTTGCACTTGGACATTGTTAATGATTACTATTGGCACAGTCCCTCCTTCCTAAATGAAAATCTGCCAATTCTCGAACATAACAAATCAGCAAGCAAGTACAGAATTTATCAGGTTTGGGAGAATCTTTACTTTCTATATATGTAAGTGATTTTCAACCAGTGTGCCATGGTGTGCCCTGAGAGGATCTTAGGTGTGTGCAAAATTTTTAAAGATCATTAATTGAATTATTTTCGAAAGAAGTTCAAAGCACAGTATTTTTTTTTTTTTTTTTTTTTTTAGATAGAGCCTCAAGTTGTCATCCTGGGTAGAGTGCCGTGTTGTAACAGCTCACAGCAACCTTCAACTCCTGGGCTTAAGCAAGTCTCTTACCTTGGCTTCCAAAATAGCTGGGACTACAGGTGCCTGCCACAACACCTGGCTATTTTTTTGTGGCAGCCTTCATTGTTGTTTGGCAGGTGGGCTGGAATACCACCAAGTGTATGTGGCTGGTGCCTTAGCCACTTAAGCCACAGGTGCCAAGCCCACTTTTCTTTTTTATCAACATAATTTAAGTGTGCTGTGGAAGTTTACCTTAGGTTCAAGTGTGCCGTAAGATTAAAAAAGGTTGAAAAACACAGATATACAAATATATGAATAAAATTTATAGGAGGTGATTGTGTGTGGTTTTTTTTTTTTTTTTACAAAAGGGTCTTGCTGCTCCATCACCTGGGGCTAAAGTGCAATGATGTCATTATAGCTAACTGTAATGTCAAAACTCCTGGGCTCAAGTAATTCTCCTGCTTCAGCCTCCCAAGTAGCTGGGACTACGGGCACATGCCACAACACCTGGCTAATTTTTCTATTTTTTGTAGAGATGGGGTCTTTTTCTTGCTTAGGCAGATCTTGAACTCCTGGCCTCAAGTGATCCTCCTGCTTCAGCCTCTCAGAGTGAATTGGGCTCCCGCACTAGGCCCAAACAGACTAAACCAGGCATCCTCAAACTTTTTAAACAGGGGGCCAATTCACTGTTCCTCAGACCGTCAGAGGGCTGGACTATAGTTTAAAAAAAAAAAAAAAAACAACTGTGAACAAATTCCTATGCACACTGCACATATCTTATTTTGAAGTAAAAAACAAAATGGGAACAAATACAATTCACACCGCTTCATGTGGCCCGCGGGCAGCAGTTTGAGGACGCCCGAACTAAACAAATGAAGTTATTTGTGTTAAGTGCCAAGTAATTAAATGGAAACTTTAATAAAAGAGAATATCTAAAAAGGTCAGTTTTCCAAAAAGGAGGAGATTCACAGCAACCAATCAAAAGGGGCTTAGTCAACACAGGGCAGTCCCCTTGGCTTTAACCTAAAACAATCTGATACTAAACAATCTGCTGTTTGCCAACGCTGTTCCCTTGTTTCTGCTTAAATTACCTTACAACAGTCCTGTTTACAGAGCTCTTGGCTCCATTTGTACAGAGGATGCTCCCTAGTTTATGAATTGCTAATAAAACTGCTAATAAAATTAATTTTTTAAAGACAAAATAACATTTTGTTGTTTGACTACATACTTTCAAAAAAATCAAATAGCCCTTCAAAAAAAAAAAAGGAAAAAAATATTTACAATACTGTATGGTGCACTAACAAATTAAAAAAAAAAAAGAAAATAAAACCCCACAACCTTGGGCACTTTTGTTGTTTTTAATTAAAAAAATAAAATCTCTTTGTCTTCCATGGAAGAAGGTACAGGTTAGAGAGCCAAGGTAACGTAGCTAGGGAAAAGTTTCTGTTCTCTGGTAGTTTTAGGGAGTCAGAAGCTCACAGGGAAACTTTAATTTATGTTTCTCAGAATACCAGTTCAGAGGAGTAAACGCGAGCTGAGAACGCTCATAGCAAACAGTGTTAGTTCCCGGGCCTGCCACCTGCTCTACTCTACGGGGGTCACCTAACTCCATTTTTAGGAGGAAATCGGTTAGTGTGTAATTGTTTTTATTATCACACATTACTTATTTTGTTTATCTTCCAACTTGTCAGGCTTACTCAATGATACACCCTGCAGGCCCAACCATTAGTAAAACAACCTAATCCATCAAGCATTTACTGAGTGCCGACTGTATGCCTCCTCTCCAATCTTAGTACGCGAAAGACCTGACCATGAAGTCCAGAACGAAAAAGGGTTTTCCTTTCTGTTAGATTGGTATTTTTGCTCTACTACTGTAAGATTACCCTTTAGGCCAAACGTTCGGCTTTCAAGGGGATGGTGGTACGCAACGGACTGCGTCTCTCAACGCGGTAACAAAGTCTGTGAAGCTTCAGAGGATTTGGGTGCGAAGAGGGGCGGGTAAGAGTAGGTCTCCGCTTTCACCGCGCGTTTCCGAGGTCAACCCAGCAGGTAAGACGCTGTCCATCAGCAGGCGGTGGGAGTGACCTGAGAAGATCGACCAATCAGCGGAGCCGCCCTTAAGCGAGGCTCCCCGCCCAGGACACCCGCCCAATACCAAACTACTGAGCATGCGCCACGGGCCCAGCGCAAATCCCCCGCCCCGCGCGCCTTTTTCGCGGCTGGATAGGGTTAGGCTGAGCGGGGGCCGTGGAGACCCCTTAGGGATGGGAAAGCAGGAGGGGCTGCGCGAGAAGTTCCTCACAGAGGTAGCTGTCAGTAGCAGCCGCCCTGAGTCACGGTGGGCTCGCAGGCCGGTGCATCCCGGGGTTCCCGGACGCCGCGGCTGGAGGTTCCGCCGCACAGGGGCGGCAGGCTGGCCACATTCGTTCCTGCAGGGCTACCGTGTCACTTAGACGCCTTCCAGGCCACTGATTTGAGCTTACAGACGCGACAACCGAGGCTCAGAAGTTCTGCCCACCTCCGAGGTGACGCAGCAGGCCGTCCCGGCGGGGACTGGGTCTGCGAGTCTCCCACGCCCGTCCTGGCCTCTGCGGGCCTGGTCCCACCGCCAGCCCGATGTCTCCGGCGGCCCAGTGGTGGTGGCTTGAGGCCGAGGCGCCGCCGCGGGTGCGTGCGGTGCCCCACGCTAGGTCCTGGGCCGGGACGCTCCGTCCAATTCTGCCTGGCCGGGGCTTCCCAGGGCCCCTGTGCCCTCTCCGTGTTGCATAAATAAATGCCACTTTCCTGAGACTTCCGTCCCTGCGAGGGCCCCGGCGCACAGGCGGGCATGGTGCCATTGAGCCCCAACCCGGCCAGTAAGCTTGGGGTCCCCTCAACCCCCGCCGCCCGGGCGAGATATCTGGTGTCCCAGATTGGGTCCCGAGACCACGCCTTTCTCCAATCCCGCGCAACCCTCGCCTTGAGTCTTCGGAAGTGCGGCTGGAGAAGAAACGGCCCAGAGCCGAGGTGACCCCAAGCTCCCCTCCTCAGCCGAGGTCTCCCCAGCTGGCTTCTCCGTCTGCCGCAGAGTCCAGACGGGGCCGGCCGTCGTCGCTGTCCCGCCTCGCCGACCCCTCCTACGCCCGCCGGGCGCCCCGCCCCGCCCCGCGCCGCGCCGGACACCCCGCCCCGAGGAGGTGGCCCGGCGAGCGGCCGCCGAGGGAGGCTGGTGGAATGGGGGAGCCGCAGCCGCTGCCGCCACACGCACGGTCGCCCCGAGCGAACCCGGGCGTTGCTGCGAGCGCGTGGGGCCGCGGACGCTGAGGGGGGCGCCTTGGGGCGTGACACGGCGCGGAGGGCGCGGCCCGGGCTGCGGCGGCCGGACGCACGGCGAGCGGCTGGGGAACGGACGGGCTGCGGCGCCGAGAGCCGCGGGCGGAGCGGGCCGGGCGCCCGGGGCGCACCTGGCGGCGGAGCGGCGGGGCCGGACCGCGGGAACAGTGGGAGGCGGCGACGGGAGGATGTCGCAGCCGCCGCTGCTCCCCGCCACGGCGGAGACTCGGAAGTTCACCCGGGCGCTGAGCAAGCCCGGCACGGCGGCCGAGCTGCGGCAGAGCGTGTCGGAGGTGGTGCGCGGCTCGGTGCTCCTGGTGAGTGCGGGACGAAAGGGGCCCTGGGGACGGAGGAGGGTGCAGGCGGCCCGGGCCCGGGCCGGGCTCCTCTAAGACGGCCGGGCTGAGGCCGAGCGGCCGACCTTGCTGGGTGCGCGGGATCCAAAGGTGATGGGGAGGGCAGGGGTGTACAGGGAAGAGGGAAGGTCCTGATGGGGCATGAGCTCCCAGTCCCCTCCCGGTGTCCGATGATCTTCTCCCCGTTGCTAACCCTTTGCTCCTGAGAAATTTGCTCCGAGTGAGATCGCCTTTTCCCTCACCTTTCTGCACCCCACTTAACTACGATGTTACCTGCTTTCTGCCAACTGGAAAATTCTCTCTCTATCCCTCTCCCAGCCTGCCTCTTCTCCGGTGTTCTGGAGGGGCTTGGCACCTGTGGCTTGGAGGAGCGCAGGGTAGTGGAGGTGGGGGCTTCCTCATCCTGTCCGCTGCCCCGGGTGGGAGTGGCTCTGCGGACCCTTTGGTAGGCTGAACTTGCAGAGGGAACGCTTTTGGCGTCCTTTCCTCCACCCCTTCCCCCAAGCCAGCATCCTGAGGTTTGGCTGCCCTTTGTGAGGGTTTAGGGGGCCTGATAGGAACCCTTGGTAATTTCAGCGTTGGTGCAAATTACTATGAAGTTTGGGGATTTCAAAACAAGCAAAGCAAGCAAAGCAAGCAGCCCAACATGACTGGTCATCTGGGTATGAGGGAGATGAAGTTTTAAATCAACTTTTTCACAGCCGGGGCTGGTCCTGTTATATTTGGAAATGCGGGATGCTGGGGTCATGTGGGTGGTGCGGGAATAGAGGGCACGTATGAGCCAGAGAGCCAGTTACGCAGGGCAGCTGGAAACTTAGCAGCTCTGTGCATTGTCCTCGACATTTGTTTTTTTGAAAGGGGTTTGTTTGTGGGTGGGTGACTTGTGTTTGTTGAACAATGCAGGAAGATGGGCCTTGGAAGTGATTCTCTGGGTTTTGTGGCACGATGCGTGGGGGATTGTTGGAGAGGAGTATGGGATCCATTAACACCGGGGCACATGCATCATTTTGGTGGCAGGTTGTTGGCCTTCCTGGGCAGACACAGAATTGCATGAATGACGTTTTGGAGACTGGAGTTGAAGCTTCCCTGATTTCCATATACAGTTTGCTCAGTTTGAATTTTCAATGGATTGCCAGCTCTGCCAACTTACACAGGATTTCTCAAACTCAGATTTATGTAGTAAACAGGGATCTGTTTTTTGTATTTTACTGAGATCAGTTGATGGCATGGAATTGAGAAGAACCCCACCATCTATTTTGTAACCTCAACTAGCTTCTGTTGCTTTGGTGTAAGTACAACTTCCTGCACCTTCTTGATTTACCCATGTGGGTATGTGAAGGATAAAGCGGACAACCTCTCTGGCGTCTTTTAAGTTCTCGCAGGGAAGTTGATTCTTTTAGCTGGGGCCTGCAATGGTCTTCAGAGATTTGAGGTAAAAGAACAATAAATAAAGTGCGACCTTGTGCCTTGATTCTGATAGTGCGGCAGACACTGACAGGGAAGAAAGAGGTGCTGGTTTAATCAGCCACGTGGATGAAACCCAGAAGCGCCAGCGGAGACACAACACTGCTCATCACTGATTTGTGGCAGTCCTTGAATATCTGCCCGTCCCACAGGAGGAACCTTTACTGATGGGGACCTAGTAAAGTGTGTGTGTGACATGCTTCTACTGTGTTACCTCATGACATTTCAGTGGTACATCTGTTTTTCCTGGATACCT
The DNA here is from genome assembly GCA_963574355.1 of Loris lydekkerianus. NCBI lineage: Eukaryota > Metazoa > Chordata > Mammalia > Primates > Lorisidae > Loris > Loris lydekkerianus. The sequence goes on from CAUYPK010122361.1 coordinate 11,802, forward strand.
GTAAACATGAATAGCCAGATGCCTAACTGGCATCTCAACTCTTAGTCTTGTCTGTCTGTGGCCACTTGTCTGATGAAATCTGTGATGAAAGGGATATAAAATGCAGGAAAGCAGGTGGGCCTACTTGGGCATGTGACCGAGGGAGTTTAATGGGAGATGCATTGCAACAGTCTCTGCTTTGGAGAAGGAAGAATCTGGGAAAGCTTGCAGACAGTAAAACTTCTTGACTTGCCAATGTGGGTAATGTTAAGGATAAAGCGGGCAACCTCTGTGGCGTAAGCCTCACCCTCCTCATCTTCTGTTCAGTATTCTGCCACTGCCTGCTTCCTCTTCCTGCTCTAGGGTCTGCCAAGGAAACACAGAAGGTGCACCTGCCACTTAAGTTTTGTCCTGGCTTTGTTGTATGCATGTCTGAGAAGGGAACCCTGGACCTTAGCCACCATGCCAGGGTTCAGAAACTCCTGATCTATGGATCTGTTGTTTGATGGAAATATTACTCTGCTCTGTCTTTGATAATTTGGGTCAGCACTGATACAATGTCTATGATGTGCTAAATGCTCAATAAATATTCTTAAACTAGCTGACTAATACAATACTTCTCCAGATAGACTAAAAAATAAAAAATCAACTAAGTATGGGTTTAACGAACTCTTCTCATGCTTCAAGTATTGATGAGCAGATGGTCATGAGATCAAAAACAACAAAATCAAATAGTTTGGTGGGACTTAAGGCAACTATTAAAAAGCAAACTTGAAAAGGCAAAAAGAGCATGTGCTTATACATTTTTTATTGTTTCATAGCTTCATTTTTCATGGGCTTAGGTTTGTGGGCTTTTTTGAATGACTTTGTTAATTTGTTTGGAAAGGTTGAAAATAAACATGCAAAAAAAGTAGAATAGTATATTGAACCTTCATATTCTATCATCCAGGTAGAATAGTTGTCGAGATTTTGTCAAGCTTGCTTCATATGTCCCTTTTTTCTATTTTTTCTGTGATTTTGATTCCTCTACTCTTTATAACTTTACATCATTTTATTCCATACCTAGTATATATTATTAAAAAATATAGATTTTTCTTACATAACTATATTGTCATTATGATAAAATTGATGATAATTTGTTGATACACTATTCAATTTTCTCAGATTATTTACAAAATATCTTTGTTAGTTTGTTCTAATCAGGGTCCAAAACAGTTTTGTAGGCCTTTATAAATGTGGTTATTAGCTCTTTGATGAGCCTTAGAATTATTAATGATAGGGAGACCCCTCTGCGGGGTCAGGAGTTCTGGGTTTTAATCCTAGAGTTTTGTAGTTTAGAGCATACAACCTAGTAATCCCAGCTTTCCCCATTACCAGCTAAGTAGCCTTAGGTATATGACTTAACCTTTCTGGGTGTCAGTTTCCTGTGTCAGTATCTCTGTCAAGTAGGGATAATAATCATACTGACTTCATAGAGTTGGTAGGAGAATTAAATAAGCAATGTTGGTAAAGCTGTTAGTGCCTGGCATGCATTCCACTAGCTGCCTAAGTCCCCTTGGACTGTCACATTATGTCTCTCAACTTTGGAGTTCCTCCCCTATGAAGTAAGGGGTTGTATTAGATATTTTTTGATTCTAAGTTGCTTTTATAAGCAAGAATACTAGTAATATTTCTAAGTGTAGAAATAGTAATATTACTACCAGTAATATTTCTAAGTGTAGAAAAAATAATTATGATTTTTAGTGATGAAAGAAGAATCCTCACAATTTTAGAATTAGCTTTCTGTGATTTAGAATAGTCAGGAGGGCAGCATATTCAAAATGTTTTCTTCAGACTCAGAAGAAAAGCTGGAATTCCCTGAGCAGAGTTGAGTTGTGATTGCTTGTGGAACTCCTAGAGGAGTTTTCTTAAAGATGGCTTCATAATGGCCTAGATCTAAGAGGATATACTACCTAAGGCCTAAAAATTATCCTTTCTCTGAAAGATTTGTGCATTGCAACCCATCCCTTTGCATGCGTTTGGTGACTGTCTCATACTTAGATATTAACGTACAAGTCATCTGGCTGCCCAGCTTCCTTACTGATCTTATCTCAGTATGTTCAGCTTCACACTCTTCTTCCATGTCAGGCCTTTGCCAGTGATGCCATTCCACACCCCTTTGAGCTCCAGCAGTGCAAATGAAATGAAACCAAGTCAGGTCATCGCCACGTTTTTCTGTGTGTTACTGGAGGAGGGCAGATAGCTGGTATGGGATGGCAGTATTCTCATGTCTGCTTGGGGCCTCCCTTACCCACTTCATTCGGTCAACTCAAGATTCCTGTGTTATCTGAGGTAACGTGAGACCCCAGTGGTGGTGTTCTTTGAAATCCTCAGGTAAGATAAAACCTCATTCTGGCTGTAATTTTAAATCAGATATATTAGTAAGCCGACAGCTGAACTGGCCTGAGCCTCACCTTGCTATCTTTCTCCACCCTCTGGGGAAGCCCCAAGAAGCTGAAATGTCCCAGAATATATGAAGCAGGGCGGGGACCCAGCTCCAACTATAATCAACAACAGGTTTGATTTCTTTGGTTTCCAGTCTATTTGACTACTAGGAGTCAGAAGGAGATGAGCAGTGCCTTAAATTTGAATAGGGAGGGAAGGAATTGTGAAATCTTTGTCTGAATTTACTGAGGGCCTGTTCTGGGTTAGGAGTCTTTGTGGGGGGTTGAGAATGTGATGTCTGTGTCAGAGCATACCCTTGCCCATTGAGTGTTTATGATCTAAGCAGGTGGACACGTCAGTTATCTACAGAAAGGTGGATAACAGTGCAAAGAGTCACTAGGGAAATGGTCAAATGCGTGGTTCAGAGAAGAGAGGAACAGAGGAAGATGAATTCACAGAGGACTGGTATACTCGGGGGAGGGAGTATGAAGAATTGAACTGGATCTGGAAGATACAGACATAATAAGGCAGGATTTTTTTCCTTTTTTTCCTGGAAAAGAATAAGAAAGTGAGCAAATACTTAGAATGCCCAGGCAGGCCAAGAAGGAGCAGAGCACTTTGGGCAAAGAAAAACAAGCTTTTGGAGGAAGAGAGAGAAGTTTTGAGAAATACAGTTGCCAAGTTTGGGAATAGTTTCAACGACTGTCTGAAAATTGGGAATTTTTTTTTTTTCCCTTGTCTTTTTGAAACCTCTTTCAGGAAAGCAGTGCAAACCAGCCAATGCATGTATGCATCTTAAAGAGAGCTTCCCTACATGTAATCCTGAGAGTAAATAATGGGACAGTTTTATGTCATGTAGGCCAAAATAATGGGAAGACATGGAAGAGAAAATCCAGAAATAGGCTTGTGTGTGTATAAGCATTTAGGTTTTTGGGTGAATAGCAGTCAGACATGGTGGGTGTGGCATTTGTAAATGGTGTTATAAAAATAATATTGGAGCCCCACCTTATAGCACATACTGAAGTAGGTTACACCTAAATGTAAGAGTTATGTGTAAAATAAAGAAACTGTGTAAAACATGAGTGAAACATAAGGGTGGAGAGGGATTTTTAAAGCATGAAAGGACAGGAAGAAACCAGTTTGGCCTGGGACTGTGGAGGTGAGTCTCAGCTTTGCCACTGATGAGCTGAGGACTTTGAGCAACTTGCATTAGCTGTACCTCAGTTCGCTTATATGAGAAGTGGGATTATTAGGCCTTATTATCGTAGAGTTTTAAAAAATAAAGATTAAATAAGATAGTGCATGTAAAGTACTTAATATTGTGAGTGCTTAACAATACAAGCTCTCATTATGTTAATGAAGGAAAAGATTGATTGTCTTGACTACATAGAATTGGAGCTGGTATTTATTGAGCATCTGTGATGTCCTAGAATGTGTTTGAGGGCTTCACACACTGAGATTAAGTCCTCTTAAGGTCACGGCTTTATGTGGAGGGGCTGGTGAACCTGGGGACTGTGACTTCACACCCCGAGCCTCCTGTAGTTATTCTGCCTATAGCTTTCCTGTGGTAATACTAAACCTCTCTGTGTGTAACAAATACCATACAGTACAGTTAAAAGTCAGACAGTAAACTTAGAAACAATATTTGCCCTCCAATTATTTATCTATAGATATATTTTAGTGTTAAGTTAAAAAAAAACTTAAGAATTCTTACAGATTGATTTAAAAGAGAAAACACTCCAGTAGAACAATAGGAAAGGACATTACTAGGCAGTTCCTCAGAGAAAGAGATATAGTTACCCAAAAAAGAGCAGAAAAAAAATTCTGCCTTGCTACCAATTAAAGAAACAGTAACTAAAACATGGTGCATTTTGCCTGACAAATTGGCAGAGTTGTAAAGATAGAAAAGGTCTTTGGGCTCGGTGCTCGTAGCACAGTATTATAGTGCCGGCCACATACTCAAAGGCTGGTGGGTTCGAACCCGGTGCTGGGCCTGCTAAACAACAATGACAACTGTAACAAAAAGTAGCCGGATGTTGTAGTGGCCACCTGTAGTCCCAAGCTACTTGGGAGGCTGAGGCAAGAGAATCACTTGAGCCCAAGAGTTTGAGGTTGCTATGAGCTGTGACACCATGGCACTCTACTGAGGGTGACATGATAAGACTCTTTAAAAAAAAGAAAAGGTCTTTGCAGGAACAGGGTGAACCTGGTATTTTGGTTTGGAGGACCACCCCATTCCACAGCTTCAGAGGTCCCTTTCACATGGCATTTTATGAGAACTGTATCACCTGAAGTTTTATAACATGGTAGATGGTGTAATCTTTTTGATGTAAGGTTATATCAAGAACCTTAACATGCTCCCATACCATGTTCAATTACTTGAAATGATAGGCATTTCTGATTCAAAATGTGCATAAATCATAGAGCCTAAAGTTACAACCAGCCTGTGCTGGTTGTTCAAGCCAGAAAATAGGAAATACTGACCAGCTACAGACTATGTGAGAGTCTTAACAGTTGCCTAAATAAATTGTGGCATGTGGACTATTTAAGAAGCTTTTAACTTTTTGTATTTCATATTTGAAAAATAATGACTTGAGACAATTCTTATATTACAGAGTTGGAAGGTGGTAGGGGCTTGTGGGTAGGTGCAGGGGCTTTAGACTCTGCTGCTTGTTTTTGTTAACACCTTTGCTACTAACCAGTGTATGTTCTTGGGCGAGATGCTAAACCTTTTAGGGCTCAGTTTTTCCTGTCTGAAAATGGGGGTGCTAATAATACCTTTTGATAGGATTGTGTGAGGATTAAATGAGTGAATTCTTACGAAGCTCCTGGAGCACTGTCTGACATATGGTGAGCACTGGTTAAAATTACTATTATGGGTACAAAAACCAGCCTTCAAAATTAAAAATGCAGTATGAACCAAATTATGTTTTTATGTTTTTGTAAAGTGTATGTGTAAAAACAAAGACTGGGAAAGAAGGATATAAATAAAGACTGTTTAGCCACAATGTCTCATTAGGTATATTCATTTCAAAGGCTCTCAAAGACTGAAAAAAAAAGTGTGATTTTGGACATAAGCCATAATGTACAGTTTGGAATGCAGATTTGGTAAAGAATATAGTTTTGAAAGTGTACTTGTCATAAAATCATTTTTCTTTAGCATAAATCTGTCATGCACAGCAGTTGACTGGCCTTTGATGTAAACCAGATTGCAGAATGATAACAGTTCTTATCTCTGGGTATGTTATTATGGGAAGTTCAGTTTTTTTCAATTTTCTGTCCTTTCCAGAATTCACCAGTTGACATGTATTATTTTTATTACTTTGAAAAAGGTTGACAGGAGAAACGATTTTGAGAACGTGCTGTGATGCACTGATCTACCACGTACGGCATTTCATGGAGTCCTCTGAGCAAGGGCAGTTACTGAGCCCTTTTGTGTAATTGTGTATTTGAGCACTTGGACTTTACAAAGCAAGTGGTGGAGAGAGGAGGGCTAGGAGTTTGTTCCTTAAGTTCTGCATCTATAAAACATAAATTGTCACTTTTCATTCCAAAGTAGACTGCCCTTTTTTGCACTCTTGCTTTCTTTAGTGAGGAACATCATTTCATCATCTCCAGCTTTGAAATCTCCGACTCTTCCTGTTTCTTCTCTTCCTGTCCCTTTGCTTTCCTCATTCAAGCACCACTACATCCCTGGCATCTGTTACGTCCTGATTCAGTCATTATGGCCTAAGGGTTCCCAGATCTCTGTGGCTTCAAACAGAAAGGGTTATTTCTGTTTGAAATAATCGCATGTTGCCCCTTCATTGAGTGTGAGGTGGGAGTGTGGGTTCCATGTTGTCCTGGGACTTGTGTTGTTGGGAGGGTCACTGTTCTGAAGGTGGCAGGTCCTTGTGGCTAAAGCAAGTCATATAGTAACACCTAACTCCAAAAGTTACAATGACATGCTTTTGTTACTCACTGGCTGGGCTTTTAAATCTTCGTGTATGCAGCCTTTCTCATCCTCAGGATCTAGACAGAAACCATTACCTCTGTCTAGGACAATAATGACCCACACGCACACAACCCTTTCAGCTGCCAGGCCATTCCCCTAGATCTTTGGAATTGCCGTCACACATCCTGGCTGATCCACCCAAACTAAAATGTGCCTCACCTCTTTTCCTTTTTCCACTTATCACAATTTATGTTTATTTTTGTGTACATTTGTTTCATGTCTGTTTTTCGTACTGGACTATTGGTTCATCGTGGTTTCCCTGGTGCTAGGCACATACATGGGCTCAGTGAATATATTTTGGGCATATGAACAAATCCAGAGGGCTGTACACCTGACAGGTCTATTTTTTTCTTCCTTTTTAGATTCTATGTTTCCTCTAATTTCTCTTTTGCACCCATTTCTATTAATTTCAGTTTATCTCCTACTGCCATATTAATTTTCCTAATGCACAGGTCCCCTTATATGTGTGTCATTAATTTCTCATTGTCTACTGTGATAAATCAATTGATATTCCTGCATAGAAGAATGTATCACTTTGAGGTGGGTCCTGTGTTTGTTTTAGTTTAGAAAAAGCTGGTGAGATTGTCAGTTAGTAAATCCATCTGATCTTCGTATATTATTTTAATGCAGCCACATATTTTGGTAGAAAGTGAGATTAATTTTCTTTTTGAGGACCATTTGTTTTCTCCAACTCTGTGGTGTATAAAAGAACACACTGATCTAACTCTTGTACTAGGTATTCAATAACTCATTTATTTGAAAACAAAATGAAACAAAAATACAACTAATAAAAATCACTGAAAGTGCTCTTCATTCATTGAACAATGAGTTTTGCAAACCATCAAGAAGCATGTGGATTTTGAAGATATTTCTGTTTCTTTTACACCTTTATTTTCTGTTTCTGTTTTGATTCCTTATTGGTGAATTGGTAGCAAGGAGCCTTCCTGTGTGACTGGAACTTTGTTTGAATTTTCCTGTCGCTTTTCTTTGAGGTTGGAAGGGATAAATGAAGTTCAGATAGTGTTTGGGTGCAGCCACATTGGAAGGTAGGCTGGGTTAGGGCCTGTAATAACTTTCCTCATTTACTGAGTATTAACCTGAAAGTGAATCTGAAAGGAGATGGTCATGAACTACCCAGGGTCTCCACTAAGCCAGTAAAGTTTATTCTAAAACTCCTACGGGCTTAGTTTGAGATTCACATACTCTATTTTCATACTTTTTTTCTTAACAGAAAGTATACTAAGCAATGTATTAAAGAAAGTATTAGAGAAATATCTGAGCGAACATGTTTACCATGCTAAATTAAAAAAAAAAAAAAGGATTATAAATAGTACTGTTAATCTGTGAACAACATGGGTTTAAACTATTATGGGTCTGCTTATACACAGATGTATTGGAAACTGTTTTTGAGATTTGTGACTATTTGAGAAAACTCAAATGAACTCAATAGCTTAGTAATATCAAAAAAATTAAGAAAAAGGCATATAAATGCATAAAATATATGTATATTCTAGTTTATTTTTTATCATTTACTATTATAAAATATACTCAAATCTATTATAAAAAGTTAAAATTTATCAAAACTTACATGCACAAACACAGACCCTACAGGGGACCATTCACAGTCAAGAGACACATAACGTAAAGATGCAGTGTTAATCAAAACTGCTTAAAATTAACAGTTGCACATACTACGGTAGTCATTTCGTAGCCTCCTTCTGTTGCTATTGTGGTGACTTAAGTGTTGTGAGAATCCGTGTAAATGTCACATGATGCTAACCTTTTTCCTCTTGAGCAGTTCATTTTTCCAATGTTGACCTAAAAGGAAGAAGCTGAGGCAAAATGAATTGTTAAGTAGATTGTTTATTTGGGCCAAGCTTGAGGAGAGAGGAGATATTCAGGTTGCTCTGAATATACACTCTGATGGATTTTTAAGGAAAAGCAGAGGCAGATCCTGAGTTGTTTACCAAGAATTTATGTCAAAATAACATGAACTATTGATTAGCTATTCCTTGGTCTCGGTATCACAAATTCCATGAATATGAAGATAATGAGTGAGGAAACCAGTCAGGAAGAAAATGACTTTAAACAATTTCCCTCCCCTGCATGAGTTTGGAGGAGTCACATAGCTGTAGTCCCTCACTTGTCATTTCGAGGTAAATAAATCCAGTTTAAGGACCATTGTAAAAAAAGAAAAGGAAGTTCATGATACTTTCCCTTCAGCTATGTTAAGTGCAGGTGTGAAAACCTAGCACCTTTTGCAAAATACTTTTTAATCTTGTATTAGAAATGCAGCCTTGGCTGGGGCGGTAGCTCACGCCTGTAATCCTAGCACTCTGGGAGGCTGTGGTGGGTGGATTGCCTGAGCTCACAAGTTCAAGACCAGCCTAAGCCAGAGTGAGACCTTGCCTCTAAAAATAGCGAGTGTTATGGTGGGCTTCTGTAATCCCAGTTATCCGGGAGGCTGAGGCAAGAGAATTGCTTGAGCCCAAGAGTTAGAGGTTGCTGTGATTTGACGGCACTCTACTGAGGGGGATAAAGTAAGACTCTGTCTCAAAAAAAAAAAAAAAAAGGAAAAATGCAACCTTTATGTAGGTGCAGGAATGCTATAAGAAAAGTATCCTTATAGATTTTCATACGATTTAAGAAAAGTGAAGTCATCAATGACAAAGCAGAAGGCAAGTGAAGGATCTAAAGCTGGAGAATCTAAAGCCAGCAAAGGATGGTTTGATAATTTTATAAAATTGCCAATATGTCAGTTTTATAAAAATTTCAAGATAACAGGAGAAACAGATTCTGCTGACCAAGAATTCCCAGATGCCATTAAGAAAATCATTGAGGCAAAAAATATCTGCTTTTAGAAGAAAATCATTGAGGCAAAAGAATATCTGTTTTTAATACAGATGAAAGTAGTTCTTCGTTCTGGTAAAAAATGGCACAAAGGACATTTACTAGTAAGGACAAGAAGTGAGCGCCAGGATTTAAGGCAGGAAGGGATAGGTGAACTCCGCTGTTTGTGCAAATGCACTTGGATTTATGGCCGGGACTGCCCTTATCTATAAAGCTGCTAACCCCCAAGCTGTGAAGTCTTGGATGATGAGAACCCTTTTTCTGGATTGGTTTGCCAGTAAGGGACTGCCTTTTAAAGTTCTCTTGACATTGGACAATGCTCCCTCACCAGACAGGACACAAGTTCAATACTAAAGTCTCTGATGTGGTCTGTTTGCCCCAAAACACAATGTCCTACAGAAGTCTCTAGATCAGACGGTCATGAGGACCTGTAAGGCTCCTTGAACGTGATCCTCTGTGAAAAGGATTGTCAGTGTATGGAAGGGAACCCAAATAGAACATCATGAAAGTCTGGAAGGAGAATATCATTGAAGATGCCATCATTGCTACAGAAAAAGCTGTGAAAGTTATCAAGCCTGAAACAATAAATTCCTGTTAGAGAAAACTGTGTCCAGATATTGTGCATGACTTCACAGGATTATGACAGCCAATTGAGGAAATCGTGAAAGTAATTGTGAATAGTGCAAAGGAGGTGGAGGGTGATGGGTTTCAAGATACAGATCTTGGGGAAATTTAAGATCTAACAGCTACCACTCCAGAGGAATTAACAGAAAATGACTTGATGGAGACGAGTGCTTCTGAACCAGTGTCAGACCATGAGGAAGATGTAGAACGGTGGTTCTCAACCTTCCTAGTGCTGTGACCCTTTAATACAGTTCCTCATGTTGTGGTGACCCCCAACCATAAAATTATTTTTGTTGTTAACTTCATAACTGTGATTTTACTACTGTTATGAATTGTAACATAAAGATTTGATATGCAGGATGTAATTAGGATACCCCTGTGAAAGGGTTGTTCAACTCCCCTCCCCACGGGGTTGTGACCCACAGTTTGAGAACCACTGATCTAGAAGAAACAGCACCAGCAAACTGATTGATGTTAGACAGCGGAAAGATTGCAGCTGTTGGAGACTGAATTTGACATTTTTAATTGTTGGGGCCCAGGACTGGCCAGGTCTCCGACCCTGGCTTATGAAACTGTCTGGACACGGACCGCTGTGCTACCTTGCTTGGGATCAACTCCCCTTAGGTGCCTGAGGGCTATTCATCTTAGCAGAATGGAGAGAGAGAGAAACAGTCTTTGAGGGAGAGAAACAGTCCTAGTAGGAGAACAAATTTTAGCAGTCTTCTTAAAGCAGGAGGAGCAAAAGAGTCAGAGTGAGCGAGTCCATGAAAGAATGAATGACCCCAGACTAACCGCTCCTGCGGCTACTTATAGATGTGATCCTGTGGCTGTTTGTACCACAGGTGTGGAGACTGCCAGGCCCTGATGTTCTCATCTTGCGTGCTCTCATGTTAATGAGAGCCAAATCCCTTCCCCATACCCTTATCATGGAGGTGTCATGTTACTGAGCTGTTATATCACAGGTGTTTCTTATATTTGCAGAGTGTTCCGAGCTTAACTCTCGCTTCTCCTTCCCTTGAGTTATATGGTCTACATTTGATGACATGGACCCCTCTATGATCTGGGAACTGAAACTAAACCAAATGGTAGAAGAAGATTAGTGTTGTATAAAAACGTTTTTAGATAAATGAAAAGCAAAATAGACAGAAATGACAATATATTTCCACCAAGTTCCCTCTCCTGAAGTTCCCTTCTACCCTGTTTTCTCTTCCACCTCTTCTGCTTTGTCACCCCTTAGGCAGCAAGACCAACCTATCCTTGCCCCTTTCCTCCTCAGCCTACTCAATGTGAACATGAGGATGAAGGCCTTTATGATAACCCACATCCACTTAAAGAATAGTAAATACTATTTTTTCTTTCTTGTTCTTTTTTTCCTTTTCTTTTTTTTATTTTTTTGAGACAGGGTCTCCCTCTGTTGCCTGGAGCTAGAGTGTAGTGGTGTCATCACAGCTCACTACAACCTCAAATTCCTGAGTGGTTGGGAACGACAGACTTGTGTCACCATGCCTGGCTAATTTTTCTATTTTTGGTAGAGATGGCTCTCGTTCTTGCTCAGACTGGTCTTGAACTCCTGGCCTTAAGTGATCCTCCCCGCTCAGCCTCCCAAAGTGCTAGGATTACAGGTGTGGCACTGTGCCTGGCTTCTTCCTTATTATTTTCTTAATACCATTTTTTCTCTCTAGCTTAATTTTATTCTAAGAATACATATAACATACAAATATGCATTAATCAGTAAGGTTTTCTGTTAACAGTAGGCATTTACCTATTAGTAGTTAAGTTTTTAGAAGCCAAGAGTTATTTCTGACTGTACCATATTGGTGCCCATAATGCCCATGTTTATTTTTTATTTTTATTAAATCATAGCTGTGTACAATAATGCAATCATGAGGTACAATGTGTTGGTTCCATATACAGTCTGAAATATTTTCACTGAACTGGTTAACATAGCCTTTATGGCATTTTCTTAATTATTGTGTTCAAACCCTTATACTCTACACTTAGTAAACTTCACCTGCACCCTTCCAAGATGCA
>CAUYPK010122362.1:0-21079 GCA_963574355.1 Loris lydekkerianus
GTGGTGGTATTTGGAGGTGGGGCCTTTGGAAGATGACCAAATGATGAGGGTGGGGTTCTCATGAATATAGTGCCGAGAACAGAAAAGAAAAGGGGGGAAAAGGGAAGGGAAGGGAAGGGAAGGGAAGGGAAGGAAAGGAAAAGAAAAGAAAAGAAAGGAAGGTCTATGACTTTGCTGGAGGTTTACAACTGAAGACCCTGAGCTACCTGATGACCTTCCCACAGCCCTACTTCCTTTTCTAGCTTTTAATTCACGTTTTCATCTTCACTTCCAAATATAAATAGATAATCAAGGATTTCCAGATATCTTGGGGGAAATCCTCCAAGTGAAAAACAGAAAAACAAATAAAAGAAACTCAGAAGAAACAAAGATGACAAGAAATACCTCAAAAAATATATAATTAACATTCTCAGGGAAGTATCGTATCCATGAAATAAAAAGAAAAAAAAAATATATATATATATAAACTATCAGATAATAATAAAGATCCCTTGCACATTAAATGAATAAACAAAAAAAAATCAATAGGAGAGTTGGAGGATAAAGTTAAGAAAGTAACTTTTGTTATAAAATAAAAGAAAACAATAAGGATATGGAATAACAAGGATGTGGATTGTATAATAGAAGATTCAAAAATTAAAGAATAAGTTCAGAAGACCAAATTTCAACATCTATGAGCTCTAGGATGAGGTAATAAAATGGTAAATAAGGAAAGAAAGGAAGGAAGGAAGGAAGGAAGGAAGGAAGGAAGGAAGGAAGGAAGGAAGGAAGGAAGGAAGGAAGGGAGGGAGGGAGGAAGGATCTCAGAATTGAAGAACATGGCTCTTCACATTGAAGACCAGTTTCTTAAAGCTCCATGCCAAGACCCATCATCATGACATTTTACATTAACAGGGGTAAAGAAAAGATTCTAAAAGCTTTTTGAGAGAAAAGATAACCCAAACAAAGGACTGAAAACAAGAATGAAACTAGACTTTTCAATAGCAACAATGGAAGCTGGAAATTCTGAAGGGGAATTATATTCCATGTACAATTTTCTACCTCTATTCAATCTAGTCTGTGAGTAGAATACAGACACTTTGGGGCATTTAGAGTCTCCTAACATTTCCCTCTTTTGTGCCATTTCTTAGAAAGCTATTGGAAGATGCATATCACCAAAGCAAGCAAGTAAAACAATAACAAGAAAAACATAGATGGAATTAAAGAAACAAGGAATATACATAAGAGGGGGCAAACGAAATGCCTGGATGTTAGTGCACGTCTGTGTAGAAGCCATAGAAAAAAGTAAGTCTGATCAGATCAGTAGATCAGAGAGCACAGGGGAGAAAAATGAAAGTGGCAAGTTATCTGGTAATTTCGACCAATCAAAAAGTTGTATTAAAAGATATTTTACAGAGCTGTGGAAGGGTGCAAAATTACTTAATCAGATTGTCAAAGAATACTAAACAGATTAAAAACAGAGATAACTAAAAGTTATACAAGAATGAAAGTGGAGTCAGGCTATACCATTTGTGTTAACAGTGAACAAAATGTATAGCCATAATAATGAAAACTTTGAAAATGATTTTAAGAATCGAGATATTCTAATATTAGGTGAGGAGGGGATGCAGGAGGGTATGTAGAAGTGAGTTTAAATTTTCCTCTTGCATAATATAAAGTCAATAATGTCTGAAATCAATGGTCAAGGAAAAATCAATTTAGTCATTTTTGTTAGAAATATGGCTATAAGTACCAAAAGAAACACTAAAACATGTTTAAAATGTTTTCTTCTGGGAAGTAGAATGGGATGGGAGTGGTAAGTGCAGCCCTGAGCAGTCTCAACAGGGCTCCCTGCTATGGTCTCCAAATACCCTCTCCTTACCCCACACCACCTCCCTTTGCTAATCAGACATCCCCATTGCAGCTCCTTGACACCCATTTCCAATCTGTCACAAATCCTCTTCCACACTGACCACCCCACCCCTACTCCAGGCTCAGACATTCCAGACACACTTCACTGTCTGTTTGCACTTGTGATTAAGTCTTTTGAAACAGGCATGTTTGTTGTCTGCAAGTTCCAGGAGAAAGTGAAAATGAGAAACCATAAAAATCATGAAGAATCTGGGACCAATAAGATCAGAGGGAAGGTTTTTCAGCCTAAGGCTCAGAAGACAAATGGACAGACACATTTATTAAGTTTTGAAAAGATTGCTAATCTAATATGGATAGTCATGTTTGTTGGTCTCCCCCTCCATCCCAAATCCATCCTCCAGGCGTCACCTTTGTAACCGCTCAACCTGCAGGGACATCTTGTCCCCCACCAAAGGCTGAATTTGTTGAATTGCTTGATTCAACTCTCAGCAAATGCTGGAAGACTGCACACACGTGTCCTTCACTTCCCAGCTGAACTGTGAGCTGGCTAGGGAAGTCAGTGCCTGGCTCTCACTATCTGCGTTCACAGCTCAGAGCACAGCAGGGCTTCTTCATAGGTGCGGTAGGTATGAATAAATGTCTATTGAATGAATGAATTTAATGACTTGTATATTTTACTGACAGTTCTTGCCCTCATTCAGTCATGATAGCACGGCACAGTTTAGTTAAAGTAAACTAAGATAGTGATTCTTAAGGTGTAATTTCTGAGCCAGCAGCATCAGCTCACTTGGGAACTTGGTAGAAATGTAAATTCTCAGACCCTAACTGAGACCTGCTGAATTAAGAAACCCTGGGGGTGGCCCAGCAATCTGTGTTTTGACAAGCCTTCCAAGCAATTCTGATGCAAGCTCAAGTTTGGGAAGGATGACACTATTTCTTCTCACACACATGGATGTATTTTGCTGCATGGCAAAGGCTTTAGTGAGCAACCAAAGCAAGACCTGAGACCAGGTAATGGTGGCCCCACTGCCTGATGGCAGGACTTTTGGACAGATGATTTTTCCTAAAGATATGTGGTCTGATATTTTTAAGTCCTGTTAAGAACTGCCTCTGGCAGGGAGCATGGGGTTCAGCTACTGTCAAAGGTACCCAGATTAGACAAGAGAAAGGTTGCTAGACCAGAGTAACCAAGGGAGGACATCAAATCTCACTCATGAAACACAAGGGGGAGTGAGGTCAGATTCCTGTTCAGACCCACCCTGCCTGCTGAGCACCTCCCCTGTCCTGGCAGCTGCCACTCCTCCCCCAGCAGCCTTCCCTCGGGTTTCATCCTCTATGGCAGAGCCCCCAGCCAGCCCCCAGAGCAGATTTATGGCTTACCACCATGAATAATGCAGCAGCCCAGCTCTCAAGGCAGAAGCTTCTGGGCAGCCTATATAAATCATTGCTGACACTGTGCCAGGCTACTTAATCAGCTGTCCCCAGGGCACCTCAGCCAAGGGAAAGAGGGCACCCTGGCCACATTCAGTACTCCATTAATAAGGCCCGAGGCTCTAGCCACTGACCCTGCCTGCAAGCCTCACACCCTCACCTTGTGGCCCCACAGGAGAGACCCTACCCATGGAAGGAACAGCAGAAGGACATAGAGGAAAGAGGAGACATAGTTTTGAGCCAGGAAACTCTAGCATATACATGCAGGAGAACTGTAGCAGCAGAGCTGGGGCCACGGCAGGAGGTTGTACAGTAATATACAGAAAGGCCCCAGCAGGAGAGGTGCATGTGCATGTGGGGCAGAAATCTAGCCCAGACATGGCCCACCAAGCCCTGCATCCACTCAGGGCTATGCCCAGCCAGAGGGGCCCCTATTTCATCTTTGCTTACAGCTCCAGTGCTGGGCATATACCTGGATTCCTACCTATACCAGTCCCACATTCCCTAGTTCATGACATTGGACCTGTCTCTACCTAGAACCCCAGTGTCCCCAGCTGCATTCCCTGTCCCTCTCCACCCCCCTGGGACTCACATCTCTAGACACTAACCTTGTGACAAGATTTTTCAATGCTATCTTCCCCAGACTCCCCACCTCTAAACTATTAGAAATGGGAAGCACAGAGCTGACATGTGCCCATAGATAGCCAAGGTCTACAGATGCACATAGCTGTAAACATGACCTTCCCTGGGACAGTTTGTCATCCCAAGTTCCCTAACTGGCAGGTCAGGGCAGCCCCTTGCTGTGAGTAACCAGACTATAGATGGTCTCAACCAGTAGCAAAGTATTTGAATTTCCCCAGTGTTTTTCCCTTCTAGGTAGTATACATTTCCCACCAGGATCCCACAGACAAGATTCCCACAATCTAGCTGAAAGTTCTTCTCAAACTATGGGATGAATGTCAGCCCACTGAAACTCTAATGTATAAATCTACTAATGATTCTTCTTCACTAGACAGGAGGATATTAGTCATAATAAAAGAGTAAGTTTGGGGTAGGAGATGTGCACAGGGGAGCAAGCATCTGAAAATAGAGTTAGGAATTTTAGAAATGTATGAAGTTTCTGAACCATGTCTCCTATCACATGACCCACATGGAAAATTGGATGGGAGCAGGGAGACACAGCATCCCCAGGGAGGCGGGAAGGCTGGAATGCCAAGAGTCCGCATCCCTGGGAATGGAGATTCCCTCGGACCTGCGGTTTAGTGAATGAGCCAGGTTGCCTGCTCTGGGAAGAGCCCCTGAGGCCCCATGGATCACAGGGGCAGCCCTCCCTGGCCACAGCAGGCCACTTCCTGCCTTGGCCATGCTCCCTCCCCCAGGCACCACTAACTCCAAGTGTTACATGACTCAGCACCCAGAGCCACTGACCACGGAGTTTATCAGCACTCCTGGGAAAGCCCATGTAACCAGAAGTCCCTGTGTTCAGCAACTGGCTTGCCATGAAACAATGTCCCTGTCTTGTTGGAGAAAATGCAGCTCCTGTCCTCAGTGGGTGCCAGTCCTGTGGCCTCACTATTGGCCCCCACAGCTGGACACTCAACAGATATATTCACCACATAACCACAGTGATGAGGACTCCATAGGTAGCCAGTCCTATGGTCCTTTCTCTAGCTCTGAGTCAGATGATCATTTGATCATTCAACAAATGCAGCTGAAGCCTACTATGTGCCAGGCACTGGTAGCACATAGTGTGCAAAGATAAAGCATAACAGCTTCCATTCAGAGAGCACTGCTGGGCCTCAAGCTTTCTTCCAGCCTATGTCAGTAACTGTGTAAGGCAGGTATTATGATATTATTCATATAATCTTTATTTTAGTGGAAACTGAGTCACAGAGAGCTTGGGTAATTTTCTCAAGACAGAGAAAATTTCTCTTGTTCTGTACAGCAAGAAAACAGAACAACTTTGAAATGCAGACCACCTGGTCCAAGCTCAAGCTCTAAGCAGCAGTGTGTCTTACTTGTCCAAAAACAGGTCTGAGATAGTTGGACAAGGAAGCAAATAATTGGAATACGGAGCACCCCAAGCTAAAAATGGCAACTCTGTGGGTCTTGCAGTGATGTCAGTGTAGGCTTTTTCCAGGGCCACCAGGGCTTTCCCCAGTAGGCAGCAGACTGTGAAAAATCTCAGAGGAACAGAACCTGGCATTTCCAGGAAATGGTGAGACACTCTCTGTGCTTGTGGTCTAGGGACAGGTGAGACACGAGGGTGGAGAGTCAGGCTGAGGCCCACACAAGGGCCTGTGGGCTCTGTCTTGTGGGCAGTGGGGAGCCACGGAAGGTTTTAAGCAGGGCAATGACACAACCCCTCCCCCCCATCCAGAGAGAGGTCCTGGCATGTGGTAAGGGGGGTATCTGTGGTTTGCCTGTGGCCGGGGACCTAGTGGCCAGCTTCCCCAGGGCCTGGCTTGGCCTCTGTCTGCCCTAGGCCCAGGGCAGGGCTGGAGGAGCCAGCCGGCTGTCTCCAGATGATTAAGGAGCTGGCAGCAGCTCCTGGTCCAGTGAGGCTCCAGCCAACAAAGCTTTCCTTTCTCCCTTTTGGCACCAGGCAAGCCTATTGATGTTTATCAGCCCGTGTTTATTATTCTTAACGCTGTTCAGGATGTTCCTCCTGGCTGAGGAGAATGAGGCAGGACAGCAGGGAGAGCATGGGGCTGGGACCTTGGCCTCACTGCCACCCGGGGTGTGTGTCAGAGCTGGAAGCCTAACAGCTTGGCTAGCTCAGCTGCCTCATCAACAGATAAAGAAGTTTAGGCCAGAAACGGGAGTGATTTTCCCAAGATTACAGCACATTAGGTGCAGAGAATGACCTGAGAGAAGAACCCAGCTTGAATTCAGCTAAGTTCCTATAGCCTCCTGAGCCGGACTTGGTGTTTTATTCAACAAACATCACATGCCTGTTACATAGTCTAAGCAGGCTCTGGAAGATTGAGTAGGTGTTATCAAAGGGATGAAGGCTGAGATGGGGGTAGGAAGTTGGTAGGAAGGGAGTTCTGGGCAGAGAAAATGGCTTGGGCAAGAAACTGGAATATACTGATACTTCTGGAGCTGGATATGTTAAAAAAAAAAAATCAAAACAAACAAAAAACGGATGAAGATGGACTGAGGCAGAAAACACGACTGATAAAACGAACAGTATTGGCATCTTTCCAAGCTGAAGAACTCCCTGAACGTGGTTCCATGAATGGACGGAAACACTATGATATCTGTGCACTGGGAGGCATTGTGTCTCTCTCCAGAGAATGGATTTGATGGGTGTCTTTGTATTGCTATAGTTAATATGAGAGACTGGGTTATTGATAAGGACCTAGTGAGGCTGTCTTGCTTCATCCCTAGATGGCAAAAGGTGGAAGGGGCAAACCCTCAAACCTTTTTATAGTAGCACTAATCCATCCCTAAGAACGGTGTCCTCATGACCTACCTACTCGCCAGTAGGCTCTGCCTCTTAGGACTGTTACACTGGCAATTACATTTTATCATGAGTTTTGAAGAGGGCAAACATTCAAACCATAGCAATGGGCAGGGGCCACAGCATAGGATGAGAGCTGCATCAGGGGGAAAGTGGTGGGGAGGTAATGTCCCTCTGGAAGCCAAAGCTGAAGACTATCCCAAGAGCTCCAGGGCAAGACACCATTGTGAAAGGCCCATCTAGATTCAATCTAGGTGTTCCCTCCTCTCCTACCCACCTGAGGTCTAAGACGGATGAGGCCCTCCACATGGTAAGACTCCAGCCCCTATGTCAATCAGGGCCTCAGGAATAGGGGGACATCCCTCCAGCCTCTGTCCCTTCTCTTCTCCCAGGCCATCCCTTCCCAGGTTTCCCTCCAGAGAGTCCTCCCCTTGTATATCCACTTGATTCTGAGAATAACACTTAAGTGGTGAATACTCAAGAATCAACCACAGAAGTTGCCTTGTATTTTTTCAAACTTGTTTTTCTTCTGTTTATGGTCTCTGGCTGGGTGTGTTCTCCCTGCCCGATCACTGAGCACTCTTGGCCCTGCTGAGCTAGATGAGCCTCTAGTGACTCCACACCAGGCCCTTCCAAGCCCTTCTTGACCCTACGAGAAACTGGGACAGGACCAGTGAGGCACCTAGAGGACCATCTGTCTTGAATCAGGCCCAAGAAATTGATTCTAAGCCCTAGAATTCTGAGACCCAAACCCATTGTTCCCAAAGCTGGGATCTCTTTGTCCACCCATAAACTCTGAGCACCAGGTGCTTGATGGGAGGCAGAGAAACAACAGCAGAACTGGAAACCAGCATGCCTGGTAATGAATATAGAGAAGCCCCAGGAGGCTGTGGAGGGAAATCAGCTGAGTGAGAGGGAGCTTAATCAACTGGGACCTCAGGAAGAGTGGCAGTGGCAAAAAGAGACAGAAGGGGCAACTGCCACAGGCAGAGGACTCCCCAATGACCACTGCACTCAAAGTTAGGAACATGGGGGTACAGAGCTACCTTTCTCACCAGCACTTGGGATCACAGACCAAGCCCCTGTCTCTAAGGGCCTTATCTGTACAGTGAAGACATCAGTCTAAAGGACTCCTATGATGCTGTCCAGGTCTGCCAGCCTGGGATTCCACTTTGTTTCAATGTTCATGCTCTGTGATAGCACTGCACTTGGAAACACAACAGGGAGAATGTATTTCCAGCCTTGATAGCTCAAAACCAGGACTTTGGACACCCACGTTAAAAAAATACTGCTGACCCTCCTGCAGTGTCTGAAATGCCCATAGTAGATCATAAAAGAATGAAGTTGCCATAATAGCCAAGGTAGCAAGGATCAAACAGCAGACTCACTCATAGTGCTTATGTTAGTCATCTGTGTGTGAGGCCAGTTATGAGTTAAGGCCAATGGCTTTGGAGGCCAGAAGAAGGCAATGAAAATAGGGCACAGTTCAGAGCAGGGAAGCAGACTCAGCATGCATTCCTGGCTGTGCCAAGAGCTGTCATAGGTGCAAGACTGATTCATCACTTCATTCATCTCTTTAGCCATTCATTGTTCACTTCTTGAGTTCTCCCCAGCTATCACTTGCAAGCCAGGGTCTGTGTGGCCAGGGAGGATTAGGTGAGTAAGATAGTGCCTGCCTGGAGAAGTGCATGGCCAGGCTGGGGACATGGATGAGTAGGAGCAGTTGGGGCCACCAAGCCTTCAGGAAGATGAAGGGGGTGCCTGTGTGGGCCAGGGCTTGGATGAAGGAGCATGCAGGAGGAGTGAACAAGAGAGAAGTTGGGAAGACTGGACAGTACGGCACCACCAGGCCTGTCCCCAAGGGGCCTACTAAAGAGAGTAGACTTTAGCCAGGGTTGGGGTGGGGATCATGGCCACAAAATGATTGGGAATGCAATGTGCTCAGACCTATACCATCAGGGGAAGACTGGCAGTGCCCTGAGCCAGGGCAAGGGTAGCAGGTGCAGGAAAAGGAAGAGAAGTTGGGCAGAGCACGCACAGGCATTGGTCACTGCTGCAGTGGGAGGAAAGCGGATATCAACCTAGACACACAGTTTTGTGGTCTGAGCAGCTAGAAAGGTGGTGGTAAATACAGACAGGACCAGGTTTAGGAGGAGACCACAGGTTCAGCCTTCTCAGAACCACACATGGCTATTTCCTTCAAGCACAATGGTTCCCTGGCAGTCTATAAATGCTTTATCTTTACCCCCCCTTCTGCACCTATCATCCTTTAGATTCTTAGTCTATATACCCAGAGACAAAGAGAAAGGCAGAGTGAGAGACACAGAGAAGCTGCCTCTTCTCTTTTCTTTCCCTCCAAGATGTGGCTCTCACAGACCTGAGCCAGTGCCCTGGGCCCACGCAGTACTCAACCCCACATCTACTCCCCACCACCACCACCACCACACTGTTGTAAAATGGACACCTAGGGCAGGGAGTAGAGGTAGGGTACAAGTTGTCAGAGGTCACACTTTCAGGTTCTAAATGTTTCCTTATGTGCACAGTGCCGTGGTCACCAAGACACATGGCTCTGCCTCCCCTGGTTACCATGAGAAGCATCAGGGGTCAGGGAGGGAAGTAGCAAGGCCTCCTCTTGTCCCATGTTGCTGGGTGGCCAGGGGCTGCCTCTGGTGAATGCATCAGGGGTCTCCGCCCCACGTGAAAGGTTGAGAATGTGAAAAAAAAGTCAGGTCTGAATTCCTGTGGAAGTGCCTCCTGACCTTCTCTAATGTGGTGTGGTTTGAGTTTTCTGGAAACCAAGCTCCCGACTAATGGTTCCACTCTCTTTTCTAATAAATACGTGGCCCTGGGCCCAGCTCCCTTCTCTGCTTTGTCATGAGGGACCCATTATTTATGACTTGGGGATGAGTCACAGGCCTTGGCAAGGAGCTCACGGCTCTGGGCCCAATGTATTTTTCCACTCAGTAGCAGGCGCAGGAGGATGCTTATAAATTCTCCCGTCGAAACGACTCTGTAGGTATCTTCACAGGGATGCTCCTCCTGGCTTGGCCATAAATCTTTTTCCCTGTTGGATGTTCGTGGTGGTCTTCAGCTGCCTCCCAGGAGAATGACTGGGGGCTCTTACGCACTCAGCTCCCACCCCAGCTCCCAGGCCATGCAAACAACTGCATGCCCACACAACTGCCATATCTCCGGGAACTTTTGCAAGGCACCTTCTGGCACAATGAGCTGGGAGAGATGAAGGGGTGAGGACAGTAAATCCCAGCGAAGAAAATGATGAAGCATGGGATAAACAGGAAACAGGGTACAGGGGCTTCTGGGGCCTCTCTTGACCCCAGTGCACTCCCCAGCCAAGCGCTCCTGACCCTCTGTGGTAGTGCCAACCCTCACCTAGACTAGGACTTTCCTGGACACTCTGTACACCCTCCCAGCTGCCTACTTTGCACCAGCCATTCTCCATACCTAAAGCACCCTCCTTCCCTCCACTGCACCCTCAAAGCCCCCCTACTCAAGGACTGTGCCATTATTCATCAGGCAATGTTAAGTATGACTTCTTATTCCTATTCTTTTGTCTTATATCCTCAAGGAGATTACGAGCTCCTGAGAAGGGGGTCTCGTGTCTCTTTTCATCACTTATACAATGACTAGATACTTTGGAGTGGGATGGTTGGGGAAGAAGTGGCAAGAACTCTGAGACAGCTAGAATTGTGCCCTACTTAGCAAGCTAGCGAGTTAGCCTGCCACTGTTTCATGGATGCTGGCAAAATACACAAAAACCCTAGGTCAGAGACAAAGGATAGCTTATTAATCACAATAATAAGCAGTAAATAGAGAATCAACATTTTCACTAGTTTCATGAATCCTAATTCCTACAGAGCAAGGAAAAGAAGGCCAGGTGATTCCTGCACACACAGTGGGTTGCACGAAAAGAGAGGATCCCTGAGCTTAGGGATCCTGAATCTTTTATAATAGGCAGCAAGCATGCCTAAACTTTCTCCCAAGGGAAGACATTATCTTTATTGTATCCGACAGGAAACAAAGCTGCTCTTTGCTCCAGAAGGAGACACCTCTACCTTCCAAAATGATTATCTATACAAACACCATTGAAAAAGGTAGTCAGGAACACAAAGAAAGATTGTGCCTGCCTTGGAAAGATGCACAGACACGTAAGAGACCCATGGGGAATTGTCTCCCAACAGGATGCTCAATTATTTTATTTATCACATACTGAATATCTCTGGCATCATCCAAAAACTTTGTTATAATGACCAGTATAGTGATTCCCATCGCACATCAGAGTCTTGGTGGGTTCAGGGCAGAGTGAAGGATATACCTCATCTGTGAAAGCATATTGCAGAAGACTCTATTCATGCCCTGCCCAGAGCCCCTTAGTACTCTCTTCCACAGACTGAAGACTGCCTGCTACACACACCTGTGACTATGCTAATGCAGGGATAAGCCAGAAACACTGGAAAGTTAATGTTCCCAGATGTAGTCTTCACTCAAAGAAAGATGGAAAGATGGCAGATAAATACCCTTGCTCCCTTCCCCCAGTCTGGGATAACTCTTTGCCCACATTGATAGCTATTGGATAATTCTCCCTCACTTCTGCACTCCTCCAGTGCTTTTGGGATCCTTTTCCTACTTGCTCAGAAATCCTTGTCTCACTAACTGCTTTTAGGGACCCCACCCCAAGATACCTAATTAGCATCATAATATGCTATGTTTAAGAATGAAACATGCCTGTATACAAGGTATTAGAAGTAAAGCCTGAGACTCCCCTGTTGAGATATGCAAAAGCTAGCGATGATGTCTTCCAATAGAGCGGCAGATCAATGGATGACAGAAAGGAAAATGTGAGATACCCAAATCTAAACTCTGTGTTGGGTCTTGAGAACACAGCAATTAAAACTGTCTCAGCCCATACCAATGGGAGACTTATCAGGACCACTGGCCCAGGGGTATAGATTTGTAGCATTCTCTTTTGTGGAGCTCTCCTCTTATGATCCAACTCCAAGTCTATCCTTTCTTAGTCCAGACTCTTCCCTTACAGGCATCTCCTTCACACACAGGTGTAAGTATCTGAGAACAGCTGTGAATGGAATCTCTAGGGTACTGATTTTGTAACAAACCTGAAAGCCTTGAACTAAAGTGAGGAATATCCAAGAATGGGTAGGAGTCAAGAGCCTCAGAACTACTTGCAGAGTTTGTCCAAACTGCACACCTAATGATTTGGAAACATCCCAAGAGTGGGCTATAGGTTTTCCAGTTCACTCACATCTCTGCATAATCTACATTCTGCCCAGGACTCCTCTGCCACTCTTCCTCCTCAGCAAACACGCTGGAAATTCTCCCCTCCAACCCTTAACAGGCATGTTAAGAAACTATAGTCATGCACTATATAACATAAAAGAAATGTGACATTTTGCTTTATTTCAGATTAATATGAGAATACAAACAATTAGGTTACAATGACTGCATTTTCTAGGTACAGTCCCTGTTGTAGTTGTGTCCCCCACCCAGGAGGTGTGCCATATACCCTTACATTGTGCTTATTAGGTGTGAGCACACCAATTCCCCTCCCTTTGCCCTTCCCCCCAATTTGAAGTGAATTGAGTTCTTCTCCTGTGTTGGCATGCATTAGTTTGACTACTGGCTTCACTGAGTACATCAGATCCTTGATTTTCCATCCTTGTGATACTTTACTAAGGAGAATGTGTTTCAACTCCATCCAGGTTAATATAAAAGATGTAAAGTCTCCATCTTTTTGATGGCTGAATAGTATTCCATGGTGTTCATATATCATAGCTTGTTAATCCATTCTTGGGTTGATGGGTATTTAGGCTACTGTATATACTCGAGTATAAGCCGAGTTTTTTCGGCACAAAATTTGTGCCGAAAAACCCGAACTCGGCACAAATTTTGTGCCAAAAAACCCGAACTCAGCACAAATTTTGTGCCAAAAAAACTCGGCTTATACTCGAGTATATACGGTATTTCCTCTTATCTTGGTGATTGTAAATTGAGCTGCAATAAACAACCTAGTGCAAATGTCCTTATGATAAAATGATTTTTTTCTTCTGTGTACATGCCTAATAATAGGATTGCAGGGTCAAATGGAAGCTCTATTTTGAGTTCTTCCCAAAGAGGCTGTATTCAATCCCACCAATATTGTAAAAAGTTTCCCTATGACATTTTAGTCAATGACAGTCTGAGTATACAATGATGGTCACATAAGATTATAATACCATATTTTTACTGAACCTCTTCTATGTTTAGATATGCTTAGGTACACAAATCCTTACTACATATAGTAGTCAGTACACTACTATGATGTATAGGTCTGTCTGTAGCCTTCAGGCCTAGGTGTGTAGTGGGCTATGCCATCTAGGTTTGTCCACTCTGTAGTGCTTACATAACAACAAAATTGCCTGTTGATAAATTTCTCAGAACATATCTTCATTTTAAATGATATCTGACTTAGTAGTATTGATTGTCACTTATAATTATTGATCATCATCATTATTCCCTGAATTAAAATACCTTTTTATACTATTTAAAGCTTTATCACATTGACCATATGTCATCTGAGCCTCTTCCTTTTCCTCCTTCCAGTAAGATAATTAAGAAAATAATATCATCATTTTACATATGAGGTCTGACAATTAAGTTCATGAACTCATCCTAGAAAAAGTGCTGCATACCTCATTACTGAATATCACTATGGTTACCTTCAAAGTACTCCCCTTGGGAAGCTATGCACTGATGCCAGCACCTAGTCCACAATTCAGGGTAATTTTGGAACTCTTTGTCTGGAATGACCATCAGAGCTGTGGTCATACAAGGCCTGACAATTAAGTTCACAAACGTGCCACCATGTGCTTATGTTGCCTGCACTGTACAAACAACTCAGTAAGGTTTTGCAACCTTGATATATCAGTATCACACAGCTGTGTTTGCATCAATATGTGGCACTATCCTGATGAGTAGTGTTCATTATTTTTGTTGTGTGTTTTTGTGTGCCATACAATAACAGCGCTGATGGTCATTCCAGAAAAAGAGTTCCAAAATTGCTTTGAAGCATTGCCTACTTGCTGGCATCAGTGCACAGCTTCCCAAGGGGGGTGCTTCAAGGGAGACCATAGTGATAGTCAGCAATGAACTACTGGGTACTTTTTTCTAGGATGAGTTCTCCAACTTAATTGTCTGACATCATATAATGAAATTTTGTCTTTGAAAAGGAAACTTGATAGAAATGCTCTCAGTTTATAGATGTGGAAACTGAGGCTCAGAGAGAGTGGCTCACCCAAGGTCACATGGCACATTAGTGTCACACAGTACAAGAGCACTTTGTTATATAATACTAGCCATAACTGTCATTTGTTGGATGTTTACAGTGTGCCAGGTCCTGTATGCTAAATATATTCAGCACATGATTTTTGTTCATCCTCACAACAACCCTGCAGGTAGGTGCTGTTATTCGTATTTGATGTGTGAGGACATCAAGTCTCAGTGTGGTTAAGTGCCTTGCCCCAGAAAGAGGCAATGTGTCTGAGGGGTCCTGGCTGGGTGGGAAGGAGTGTGCATGTATACCATTAGGCTTCCTGGCCTGCCAGCTTCCTCCAAGCATGAGCTCAATGAGACCTGACAGCCAGATGTCTTGGCTGGTGACGTCAGGGCTTAGGGTGAGGGCTGGGGGGCAGCCAAGCTCTGGTTGGTAGCCCCCACCTAGACAGTTCCCCTCATGCTGGGAGCCACATGGGAGCCAGAATGAAAGAACATGGCTATTCTTCCCTGCTGAGGACACCCTGTGGATGGGCTGAGGGCTGGTCTTTGTACACAAAAAACAGCTAAGAATTTAGTGTCCCTGGATGGTATAGGCCCTTGGACAGGGCTAGACTCGGTCCCTGGAGCTCCAGCTTCACCTCTTGCCTCCCCTAGAAAGGGCTCCCATGATATTTGCTCCATCCCAGCTCCCGGCAAATAGAGAACTCCCAGGGCTCCCAGCGAACAGAGAACAGTACCCTCCTCATTGCCATCAAAGCCCATCTGCTCAGCCATGACCACTGGGTCATTCCCCTCATCTGTGGATCTATTCCATGGTCTCTTCCCAGAGAAACATCTTGCTCCTCTCCCAGGCCTGGACCACGCGTCAGAACATACACCCAGGCTGAGCTCACCACTGCACCTCACAAATGCTTTGATTTGAGTGCCAGGCAGTCTCGGGTCACTGGTAATGAAAGTGTCTTGTAGTATCCCTTTTCCCAAGCCCTGACACTTCCCCTCTGGCAGCCGCCTTCGAAGGCTCCTCAGTATCCAGATGTTTGGTGTCCTGCAACCTGGCTGATGTCCAGCCACACAGCAGCAGCATTAATGGACCGTGCAGACATGGAGGCTTCTACTGGAGAAGAGGGTGGTCAGTTTACTTAACTAGATTATAAACAAAAGCAATAATTAAACCGAGTGAGGGAGAGAAGAGAAAGGGAATAAATCAAACCCAGTCTCAAGAAACACCTGTGGAAAGGGTTCCCAGCCCAGGGGAATAACAGCTGTAGTAAACAAACCATGAGTGACCTTGGCTCAAAGACTATTAATTTGCTGATTGTTGATAGGTTCAACACATCCTAAAATGGGAATAAAGCTGTGGTCAGGCAGCAGCCCAGTCCTCTTCTCTGTGAGCATTTGGTCATTGAATTAGCAGAGGCAGACCAGTCCTCATCTGGAACTGTGGGACTGGGTAGGGAGAAGAGACTTGGACCCCACCAAAACGGGGGGCACCCAATGGAGGCCAAACACTCCACAGACTTGAAGACAGATGGGACAGTGTCATATGTATATGCAGATATCCACAGGACTAAGCAGAACCAAATAGGTATATGTATTAATCAGGACTCTTGGTTACAACTCAAACCAGATTAAGAAAAGAAATTGATATTATTCCCTCAGAGAATCCAGTCAAGTCCTGGCAAGAGCAAGGATGCATTGGGCTTTAAGAAGCCTTCAAGTGCCTCAGAGACTGACTGACGACTGACTCTCTCTCTCTCTCTCCCTTTCTTTCCCCTCCCCTACCTCTCCTCCCATGCCTATATGGGTATTAGCTTCCTTCTCTTACTGAGCACTAGGTTCCTTAACACACAAGATGGCTCCAAAAGCTTCCTAATCATATAGTGTATCTTACCATTTCTACTTCATTCTATTTTTTCAATTTCTGTTAAAAAAAAAAATTATCAGAGAAGGAGTTTGATTGACCTAAAAGATAGATGATTGGTCTTAGACCAATGAACTAGAACCAGAAGGGGAGGAGCTATTACTGACCCAGGTTGGGAATGTCCATCAATAATGACCATAAGATGGGGCTGTCAGATGCCAGGGCAGTCTGCTCTCTTCAGTCAAGTGGGCAGTGTGGCAACAGGGAAAGGAGGGGGCTCTAGATGAAAGGTGGGGTACTAGATGTCACTGCCACAGCTGGACATCACACTGCATTGACAGCCACAGTAAAGAACTATGTGGCAGCAGGAATAGCTGGAGTGAAGACAGAAGATTAGAACTGAGCTGGGTGGTAGTATGAAAGTGAGTTTGAAGGAGTAAAAGGGACTCCAGGCTGAAAAGGAGCACATGAAAAAAGACTCAAGAGTCTAAGAATGGGTGGTTATAATAAAAAATGGCACATCCAGGTGATGGAAGTGAGCTGAAACTGGAAAACCTAATGGCTTCACCTGAAATTCCTTGGAAAGGGCTTGGACTTTATTATATGGTCAAGGAGAACCCATGGAAGTTATTTTAGCCAAAGTGATGTGACTATTCAATTTCTTCAATAAACATTCAACAAACACCTCATGGATGCTTGTATTTTCCAGGCATTGTGCCAGATGCTAAGTACTAGGAGAAGAAAAGGAAATGATATTGCCCTAAAGAGCTTCTGGGAAGGTGAGAGACAGAGTCATAAATGGAGCATTACACTCCCGCTGTGGTAGACAGAGCTGTGCTGCAGAGGCCTGGGGCCAGGGCTATGTCTCAGCTCCCTCAGAGTCATGGGAGAGTGTGAGAAAGGGTTTCTCAGAGTGGTTGACAGTTAACCCGTGTGGCCAGGGAGGAGAGGATGGGACAGGGTAGAACATCTGGGTGGAGAACCAGGATGTGCAGTTTTCAGAGCTTATAAAGCTGCCTGGAATGGTGGGGCAGGTCTAGGAGAGGCAGAGCACATGGACTGGAAGGGAACGAGCAGCTGATGGGATGTATGCCATGGGCAGTGGGAAGCCATGGAGGGACATAAGCTGGAGATGTCATGATCAGATGCACATTTCAGAAGGAGAGTCTGGCTGCACAATGGACTTAGAAAGGTGAGTGAAAACAGGAGGCAAGGAGACAGATGTGAGAAGAGGAGGACGTGGAAGATGGGGAACAGGGGGAGGCTTCTGGGGAGCTTGAGGGATAATAATGGGGCACTGATGGAGATGGACAAGAAGAGGGTGCTGTCCAGGGCCACATGAGGAAAAGAAGATCGGGAAGCAAATAATGAGCCATATTGATTTTGAGGTGCTAGTGGGACCTCCAAAAGAAATTACCCAATTATGTGGACAGTGTGGAAAGTGTGGGTATATAGTCAAGATGTACAGCTGTACTAAAGTTAGAGACTAGGAGGCTATTACTTAGGGTGCGGTGGATGAAGCCATGGAGTAATTTAGGTCCTAATGGAGAACACAGAGAGAGAAGAGAGGAGACCTGTAAAGGGAACACTGGGGACCCCAGGTTTTGGGGAACTGGAGAGGACAATCAAGAAAAACTGCCCATGAATCCCACCAACAGAGAACCTTTAGGAGCAGTTGCCCCCAGCGTCTGTCCTCCATGCCTCACATAACAATAGGCTAGAGGGTCTGGTCCTCAGAAGTGAGCTGAAGGAATGTTGTAGCCCCTGAGTCCTGTCATTAAAAGGTTTCTGGGGGCAGCACCTGTGGCTCAGTGAGTAGGGCACCGGCCCCATATACCGAGGGTGGCAGGTTCGAACCCGGCCCTGGCCAAACTGCAACAAAAAAATAGCCAGGCATTATGGCGGGCACCTGTAGTCCCAGCTACTTGGGAGGTTAAGGCAAGAGAATCGCCTAAGCCCAAAAGCTAGAGGTTGCTGTGAGCTGTGATGCCACAGCTCTCTACCAAGGGTGACAAAGTGAGACTCAGTCTCTAAAAAAAAAGAGGTTTCTGGCGCACCCTTCTCCTTACCCCTCTCCCACTGATGAAGGATATAGAGCAGCCACCCCAGACCAAGAAATGGAAGTGACACGTGGAAAATGGAAGAACAAACAGAAGAAGCAGGTTCTGACACCAGCTAACCACCACAACAGCCCTGTGCCCAACCTCCTATTTGAGAAATACATTCCTAATTCGATTAAGCTGTGTCCTTTGGCTCAGAGGTGTCACAGACCCAGGAGAAGAGATGGGTCAGTTCAATTGGCTTCATAGAGGTCAAAGGAGAAGAGTTCAGAGAAAGGCATGGCAATGGGGCCCCAGAGACCACAGTGAGTATAGTCCAGTGGGGTGGAGGGGTCTGAGTCTGAATAGAGCAGGCCAAGCTATGGAAGACAGGCTAAGAGGGGAAGTAAATGTGGGTGACAACTTGATGACAATAGGCTTTGGGGAGAGAGGGGCCAGGAGCCAGATTATCAGCCGTGTGCAGACAAATGAGCAGAGGTGTAGAGAGCCAGCACATGGCGTGTGGTGAGAGATGGGTATAGGGAAGTCCCTTAGTTGTGGGAATGGTCTGGAAAACAATAAGCCCTGAGCAAGAGCACAGTGGCTGGATTGGCCAGCCAGGAGGCTATGAGAGGTATGGCCCATAGGTAGGGACATCCCAGACCACAGGGGTCCACAAAATACCTCAAGGTCATGAAAGGGGCCAGGAGAAAGAAGGGAGTTGCTAAGGTAGTGGCTGCTATGGGATGGGCAGGAAGGAGGTCTGGATAAGGGTTGTAGTATAGCATTTCATGAAGGACTTGAGAACAAGAGGGTAAGTAAAGCCCCCAGTTCCATTGCACACCTGACTCTCTCAAGATGCGCACTTTTAATGGAGCCATCAGTGTTGGGGATGCTGGCTCTATCTGAGCTGATGTCTGCTGAGTCACCAAGGCCAAGGGCTCAGGGACAGGGAGGGGTCCCCATGGAGAAGGGAGGAAGGCTGAAGGGGAAGACAGACTGGGGAAGGAAGAAGAAGGAGGGACCATCTCTTGGTTCTGAGCTTTCCATCCCTGGAACAGGAAGTGAGGACTGGAAAGGTCTGGGTCAGGAGGTGCTGGGTAGACAGCCAGGGACACCATGGGCCTGAAGATCCCTGAGAGAGTAGTTGGAAGACAGAGGGTCATGGGCTCCAGTTCTCATGTCACCAAGGCTGAGAGGAACATGGCTGGAATGCAGCATAAGCCAGCAGCCATCCCCCGGGGCAGCCAGTGGGGAAGCTCCAGCCCTGAAGTCATTGCCACCAGAGAAGCCTGGACCCTGCCATGGAAAAAGGGTCCCGCAGGGGTGTCCGGCGCCACTGGCATGGATGATCTCATAGCTGCTGCCGCCTCTTCCCCTCTTTTCCAGGCATCTCAGATTTCTAGATGTCAGGAGAATATAACAGACGGGGCAGAGGATGTGTAGAGGGCTGGATATGGACCCAAGGTAGATGTCAAATGTGGGGGCCAGCAGTGTCCCCCTCCACCTCTGCACTGTACCTGCTTCCCTTGCTTTGTCCTGTGCCAGATTCAGGGGCTACCTTCCCTCTTTACTTCCATTAAGGCCCTAAACCAGAAGGCCCCTAAGAAAATACACCTGTGTTACATGGAAAAGAAACTGTGGCTCTGTGCTCTCTCATCATCCCGGATGACTTCTCTTATATTTTTTGGAAATGAGAGGACTGAACCCAAAAGGGATAGGAAACAGAGGAACTAGCCAGGTAGCAGGGGCCTGGCAGCACTAGGACATCATGTAGGAGGTAAGGAGCTATTACACAATGCTATAGACAGAGCCCTGTGCTGAGAGGCAGAGGGTATGGCCCTAGTTCCCACTCCACAACTTCTCAGCGGTGGGACCCTGAGGAAGCCACTTTCTTCCTCAAGACTCAGTTTCTCCTCTCTAAAATGGAAATGCCACCTAATCTTAGAGTGTTTTGAAGATCTGTTGAAAGCAGACAGGTGCATTATGAAACCTTAAAGATCTTTCCATTCAAAGGGAAGATATGTTTTGTAATATAAATGCAAATGAAATGATGGCACCAAAAAGTACCATTCACATTGCAGCCTTACAGTATGGCACCCCCTGGAGCACAAGTCCATTTACAACTGTGACATGAAGGGTACTCAAGACTGGTGCAGACCAGAAGATCCAACAGCTGGGAAAATAGCTGTCCAAAATGGTCGTTGGGTGGGCAGTGGGACTGCCCCATTACCATAACATTTGGGTGGCTGTCTGAGAATCAGGTCCCTGCAGGAGAACAGTTCTGCTCAGAACATTCTAGTCCAGGGGTAGGGAAGGTTGGATTAATTTAGCTGTAATCAAATAAGGCTATATTCAAGAAACTTTAATTAGATATAATTATTATAACTTACATTATTACAACCTACATTATTTTGTAATGTACTTAATTTCAAAAATTATAACTATTTGTTAATTTTAAATGACCTTTAATGACTTAATTTTAATTTAATGACTTGTGTTTGTTTTTTGTTGGAAAGCATTTGAATATTTGGTTGCAGTGTGCAAGTCTGCAGTTTCAGATGATCCTCTAGATGGGTATCAGTCATGTGTGATCTAAAGGGTGACTTGATGTGGGTTGGTTGGGAGAATGCAGATTCACAGTACTAAGTGATTGAAAAACAAGAAAGCATTTCTCAGGCACATTGTCAAAGGCAGGTATTTTTCTTTAATTTCAATTTGATCTTTCTTAGCATCAATGACTTTTTTTATTGAGCAATAATAATAATAATAATGCAAAAAAAGTAACATTCACATTGTCAGATACGAGTGTGTCTATCAGAGAATGCTTTGACTCTGAGGCTCAGTATGTAGCCATCAGTTAACTTTTCTTTCTTTTTATTTTTTTTCAAAGTCTCAAAAAATAGACAACTAATATTTATAAATAAAAATAAAAGGAGATTGGATTAAAGATGGAGGCAGAGTAACAGCTTCCCTGCAACTGGGCACGGCGAGTCTGGGGAAACAAGACTCCAGGCATCTCTGGCCGGTGGGATCTGCCTATGATCATCCCTTTGAGGATACAGGGAGCCAGCAAGGGACTTCTGGACCCCAGGAGGAGGACAAAAACAGTGGAAAACTGGCAAGTGGCTGCGTGTGTTTGAT
>CAUYPK010122365.1:0-23384 GCA_963574355.1 Loris lydekkerianus
TTTAAGAGTGACAGCTTTGTGAAAATTCATCAAGCGGTACACTAGTTATTTGTATACTTTTTTGTATGCGTGTTATAAATGTCAATTAAAAGTTTATGAAAAAAAAATCCCCGGTACATCTTAGAATGGGTACAGGTGAAACTTACTAAATGCAGAATACAAATGCCTACATACAGTAACTAAGAAAATGCCATGAAGGCTACGTTGGACAGTTTGATGAGAATATTTCAGATTGTATATGAAACCAGCACATTGTACCCTTTGATTGCACTAATGTACACAGCTATGATTTAACAATAAAAATAAATAATTTAAAAAAAAAATCCTATGAGACCACTGTGATATATGCAGTCTATTGACCAAAAACGTCATTATACAGGATGTGACTATACCTTCCTTACAGAGTTGTCCTAGGAACGAAGTGAGTTAAAGTAGTTAAAGTGTTTAGAACGTTGCCTGATATATAGCAAGGTCGCGACCTTCATTATTGTTGTTACTGATAAAGTCACAACCAGCACACCTGAGAGAGGCTCACTGGCCTTTTTGTTGAGATCAGAAAAATCAAGAAAGAGGTTAAATAATAATAGCACACTTGGCACAGTGCTTTGCAGCTCCTGTAAAGCATTTTCACTTGTGTGATCTCCTTTAAAGGCTTAGGAACTTGCCCCCGTCTCACGCCACACCACGTGTGATTATGTGCGTATCATACCCAGAGGAGATTTGCAAGTCGTCCAGGGACTGTGATGTGTGTAGACCCCAAACAGAAGGAAAGTCTGGGGACTTTCCATCTTGTCTGGAGAGGAGCTTGGGGTGGAGGACAGGAGGGAGCTCACTGGGGGCCAAAGCTGCCTTGTTCCTTCCACAGGAGAAGAATTTCCCAAGAAACAGAACAGTGTGTTGGGTAATCAGAAGGGGCAGCCTGAAGCCACAGGCCACGCAGCACTGGCTCCTGGCTTGTTCCTTCCCTTCTCTGTCAAATGGGGTAGTCATAGTGCCCGCCTCACTGAGCTGTGATGAGAATTAAAGAGCTGGTTCTACCACGTGGCGCTGAGTAAGCACTTAAGAAACATTGGCTCGAGATTGCTGACCTCTGGTAAATGTGTCAGCTGCAGGGTAACAGGCGCATTTACCCGTTTCTTTGCTAGACATTTGCTTCCACTCAGGATGTTTAAAGGTGAGCTCATCATTTTTCTCCAAAACCTGTCTTCCATAGGGGATTGTCCACTTTCTTAATTGAACCAGAATGCTGGGAATCGGTCCACTCTCCTTTTTCCTCCTCTCCTGCATATACGATCACAGACCAGGACTGTTTAGTTAGCTCCTTAAATTGTCTCCAGTCCGTCCCATCCTCCCATTCCCACTGGTGCTGCCCCAGCTCAGGCCTTTACCGTGTCTTGCCCCATCTGTGCGTGGTCTCCTAACCCTAGTAGACACCAGCTCAGTCTAACTCCTTCGGCTGGGGCTGCCACAGGCACCTTGCCGAAATGCAAAACAGGTGATATCTCCCCACCTCCAGACACCTCCTGGACTCCACTGCCCACCAGGATAAAGTACAAACTCAGTAACATGGACAGCAGAGCCTGCAGAATCTGGCCCTGACCCCTTGCCCTCCATCAGCTCTTGTCCTCTCCCCCACACTCTCTCTGCTCCTGCCCTGCCTAGCAGGCGGTGCTCTCCAGAACACTGGCAAGCCTCCGAGTCCTTGCCCCACCACTCCGTCTGTCTGGGCCACCCAGGCTCCTACTAACCCTTCAAAACTTGTCTCAAGAATTCCTTTCCTTGCACACTTGATGGACTGCAGAAAAGAAAAAAAAAAATTAAAGGTATTTCGTTCCTTCCGAATCATTGCTGGCTGCCCTCCTCGGGAAGAACTGACCATTCTCTAGCTTGTGCTCTTACTATAAGCAGCTGCATTCCTGCTCTGGCACCTGTCACACCTTATAATGCCTGTCGACATGATATATTTTCCCAAGAGCCCTAAGTCATTGTAAGTGTAACCCCGGCCAAGTGCCACTAACCCAAGCACATGCTAGTGACCAAGTAAATGAATTTGCCTGAACAAGCACAGTAGAACCTCTGTAAGTTGACCATCCAAGAGGTCAACTAGTCAATGAGGTAGTCAACATAAGGAACTAGGCCTGCTGTACTGGTGTGTACATGTGGTGCATGTCTGGTCAGTGGCAATTAGGTCAACTTCAGGATATGGAGGGCCTACTGTATTTTAAAGAGCTGTGAGGAATGGGCATTTATAGCAGCCATTTCTTGTGTGTTTGCTATCTAAATGTATTTACGGATATTAGCTCATTTATTACTCCAAAAACACATAACAGAGGTATTGTGTTGTTATTAATAACTTACCCAGAGTCACAGAGCTGGAAACTGACTTGGGCTTGAGCCCGGCTCTTTCTTACCCCCAAATTAACTACCTGATCATACCTCTGCCTTGCGGTAAATCTAGCCCCTGAGGGAAAATTATTTCTAGCTTTTCACAAAGCTCAGTTTCTAGAACCTTAGAGGAAACCAGGATGTCCAGCTCAGCAGGAGAGGCAGCCCCAGGGGAGCTTAAAGGGAAAAAAGACTCTAGCTGGAGGTCTTGTTTATAACCATAGACCCTTGGTGTGTTTGCAATGGTTTTTCAAAGGTATTTGGAGTGAAAGTGAAAGGACAAAAATGGCTGAAAATGAGTTACAGTGTGTCACTGTCCTGTGTTTACACATCTGGAGAAGCCTGCAGAACTGCTGTCTCTTCCTGATTCACCCTCCCAGACTTTATCCTGGCCTGGTCCATTCTCTTCATTAAGAAGGTGTTGTTTCTTGATTTATCATACAGGTCAAACCTGCCTTACCATTACATTGTTTCCCCAGGTTACCAACAGCTATAACAAGTCAGCCCCAACCTGGTCCCAAGGCAGCAACAGTTAGTGTGAGCACCATGGTTGCAGTCTAGCTCAAACGCCTAGATCTAGGGCAGTAAAATTTACACCTTCAGGAAAGGCAAATTGTTAATATGGAATTTGAGGTGATTTCCCTCCTGCATGAGCTGGAAACTATTCAAAGTATGTTTGTTATCTGCTTATCTCTCCCTGCCTTGCGATTCTCTCACCCAGGCATGCACAAGAGCACAAGTGTTGTGTATGTGCTGAAGGACTTCTGAAACGAAATCCTGGCACCAACAAATATTGTCATCACTCTGCTGTTACTGTCCTTTCATTTTAGATGAGCAGCTGGAATTAATTGGTTGTTTGCTTTTTAACTTAGTGAAGCAATATGTTTAATACAAAAATCAACAATTTTTTTTTTTTTTTTGAGATGGAGTCTTACTCTGTCACCCTGTGTAGAGAACCATCATCATCACTCACAGCAGCCTCAAACTCTTGGACTCAAGCGATCCTCTTGTTTCAGCCTCCCAAGTAGCTGGGACTATGGATGCCCACTACGATGCCTGGATAGTTCTATTTTTAGGAGAGAAAGGGTCTCACTCTTATTCAGGCCTGTCTAAAAGTCCTGAGCTCAAGCAGTCCACCCACCTCAGCCTCCCAGAGTGCTAAGATTACAGGGATGAGCCACTGCACCTGGCCAATATCAACATATTTAAATATAATGCATAAAAGGCTTTTTGGGTCTGATAGATATTTTAAACCCACTCCAAAAAGTTCCTTTATTAAACAATGTGAATGCTAATAAAATATCCTAAAAACATCAAAATTCTTTATTAATACCAGTACTCTAAATGTAACTTTGCCTTGCTTGCTGGTGTTTTCTTGAAAAAAAAAAAAAAAAAGAAAAGAAAGATGGATTTGACTTTGCCTGTTGATTCTGAGTTTG
Source organism: Loris lydekkerianus (assembly GCA_963574355.1). Taxonomy (NCBI): domain Eukaryota; kingdom Metazoa; phylum Chordata; class Mammalia; order Primates; family Lorisidae; genus Loris; species Loris lydekkerianus. The sequence goes on from CAUYPK010122365.1 coordinate 3,825, forward strand.
TAAAGAAAAGTAGATGGAGGAAAGGAAACCACCACTTGTTGGCATTTATGGTGTGCTGGACACCTTATTAGGCAGTTAATTGACATCCTTATCCTAAACTAGTCCTTATCCTAAACTTCAAGGCAAGCACTGTGCCATCTAAGCAAGAGGAAACTGCGATTTCCCAGGGCCAAATCAACTTGCCCAGGGCTCGGTGGAAACCAAGAGCTGTCTGGTCCCAAAGCTAGTCCTCCAGAACAGTTCCCTACAGATCCAAATGGATTTATTTTAGAGAAGGAAATTGTACTACAGGCAGCTCTGCCAGGCATTTGGAAAACTGTGTGCCAGTTCTGCGCTTCCCATAGGAATGGTTCCAGCATTAACTTCGCAGCTTTAAACTGACCCAGCAGGGGAGTAAAAGATCCATCCAAGGAGGAGTCATGGCATTCTGTGCCCAAAGTTCCCTGTTCTCAACTGAAACTCTGGCAGTTAGGAGGTGGAGGGAAGTGAGGTATTTACCCAGATAGCTGGAATCAGGACACGGAGGGCATGAAAAAGGGGTGGGCAAACTCCTTTTGGAGATCAGAATTGGGAAAAACTTTGCTTAGAAGTAAAAAGAGATTTGGAATGCTTCAGGGAGCAAAATAGCATTTGAGTGGAGCCTTGGTCTTGCAGGATGAAGGAAAATTCGTTTCAGGCAAAAAGGAAACCATAGGAACAAAGAACAGAGACAGGAAGGTAAGAGCATTAGTGGGAAACAGGTTATTAATAGTGCCATATTAATAACCTGCGATGCCCTTCACAACCACGCCGTGGCCCAGGGGTCTGGGATGGAACAGTCAGTGCATTGTGTAACCAAGTATGTTATGACCGTTTTTTGCTGGGGGAACAAGCTTTCAAATGATACAGCACATCTGGAAAGTCTCCCCTGTGAATCTATTTTGCACAGAAGTGGTCACATCGGCTAAGTCGACTTTAAGATCCTGTTTCACTTTGTTCTTGCAGAAGGAAACTCCGCTTGCCAACGCCGCATTCTGGGCAGCCAGGAGAGGAAACCTGGCACTGCTGAAGCTGTTGCTGAACAGCGGCCGGGTGGACGTGGACTGCAGAGACAGTGTACGGGCGGATCACGGTACTTCGTGTGCGCATGCCCAGAGCGCGCACCTTTGGACACGTTTCCCTTTGCAGTGCTTGCTTGCTTGTTCCTGCGTTCGCTTGCTATAGCCTTTGCAAAACGTCCGAAGTACGTTGTGAGCTTAAAAACATAACTGGGAGGAGTCAGAAAGGAAAGGAAACAGTTACACTTGCACAAAACAGAAGGGAAGGCAGCCACAGCTTCCCTGGGAATCAGAATCAGCAAATTACAAGAAGAAAAAAGTTGAGGGAAGGAAGCCAGTTTTATGAAAAGACAGAGATCGTTTAGAGCGCGAGTGGGTTGCCATGGACGTGGGAGTTAGGTTTTCCTATGAGGCTGAGAAATCTGAGAAGTGACAGCCTCCACCCAGCCTCTTACTCTTCCTTCCATTACCTTTTGCAAACATAAATACAGTAATTGGCAATTGAGAAGGGGTAATAAAAATAGATACTACTGCCCACTAGCAGGCATTAGAGAGCCCGTTCCCTCCCCAGCTGGAGGCAATAATTTCTCCGCGCTCAGCAGGACTTTTCCCCATCTCTGGGGACAAGGAGTTCCTCCCATGAGAGTGAGCAGAGATATTTTGATCGCAGGATTTGAATTAAAATGTTTTCAAAGGAGCCTTAATGTTTTCCTGAAAATAGGATGTTTCATTTCCAGCTTTTGTTGCACAAATTTGGTAAATGAAATCTGCCACCAGCCCAAGAGCAAAATAGCAAAGATTGTTCCAACTTGCCCACTGGGGAACTGGGACAGGATATTTTCGGTTGGCAACTCCAGCTCCACTCCACACCCTTCTTGCTCCATGTCCTGAAGACAGAATCACATGGACTGTCCCCAGTTGGGTTTGTTGTGTGGCACATTGGCAGGAATCAAAGGGTGGGAGGAGAGGGACATCTGTGCCCAGTGCCCTCCCTGTCTGTCTGGCAGCAGTGCCCCTGCCCTCTACCACCTGGAGACCAATACCTTCCCCTCACTGCCTTCGGGCTTTGGTCCCAGAGCTCCGCTATTCCTAGCTGCCAGTATTACATTGTTCTTTGTAGTTTCCCAGGCCACAGCTTTGTAAATAGTCTCTTTATTAAACTTTCTTCCAATCATCCCAATTTGAATATGCCATCTGTTCCTTGTCAGAACTCAGGCTGATGTGGAGCCTTGGGCATCTGGGAACTGGCCATCCCAGTCTTAATCAGGTCTCACTGGGCCAGTTCCTACCTCATGCTGGGCAAAACTGTGGGGTAAAATCACCAGTTTTCATTGTAGCTTCACCCACTGACCACTCTGATGACCACTTTTCTCTGTGTGCTTGAAGCTACCCCTTTCAGACACACCTACGACTTCCTCCCAGCTTCCAGCTTCCCAGGGGTGCCCCACAGTGCTGCCCTCGTCCTGCTCAGCTCCCTTTCTGCATCAGGAGGCCTGTCCCACCACCTTCTTTCCCTCAGAGCTCACACACTCTGCTATCTGCTGGGAGAACAGTAGCTATTGTGACCAAAAATTTTGCTTCTATGAATAGACATTAATATATTTATTTAAAACAAGAAATCATCTTATCAGGAGCTTTCTGGAGAGATGATTAACCCCATGGAGTAAGTCTAAGTGATGGTAATTTCAGACATCTCCTTCATTTTGAAAAGACCTGTAAGGCTGGTGGTGACTGAAGCAGGGACATGTTTGAAAACAGTGCAGGCCTCTCTTCCCTGTGGAATGTCACTAGCTGAGTTTTTGCTTCTTCTGTGCGCCACCTGAATGTGGAGTCCAGGTTCCAGACAGTTTCTTACAATGCTCATTGATCTCTACACTAGTACTGCCCTGCTATTGGGACCAAGCCCCAGGAGAGCTGTGGGAATGCAGGGAGGGGCTCATGGGGCCCTGTTGGGAATTGTTCCTAACCTCGAGTATGACTATGTTTAAACTTTTCCAACATTGTAAAGAACAAATATTTAATCTCTAGGCTACCCGCTATACACCAAAGCTTTGATGTGCTAACACCCATTCACCTTTGATTCCTAGATCAATGCTGTCTTTCCATGATGTTTTCATTTTTTGCTTTGCCTCCTCCCTGACATCCATGTGCCACCAAGACCCGCAATGGCAAGATTCTTTTAGCCTTTTTAGGTGTATTAATGTGTCTGTTTTTTACCCTTTTTTTTTTTAGACTTGACTACATTTATGTACATTTATATATGCTCTGTTCAAAACCAGTTTTGTTTTGTTTTGTTTGTTTGTTTTTTGCAGTTTTTGGCCGGGGCTGGGTTTGAACCCACCACCTCCAGTACATGGGACTGGCACCCTAATCCTTGAGCCACAGGCGCCGCCTGAAAACCAGTTTGTTTTTTAAAGATATATTTTACCATCAGCCACTGAAATGAAGTAATCTTAATATTTAGAGAATTAAAATCAGTCAGACTAATAGGTTTTTATGTATAAAGGAAGGATTTTGTGCAGTTTAGTATATTACTTCTTTATTCTTCTTTGTTCCAACACGACTTTGTCTCAATTAACCATGATGTCAATTGAACTGAAATACAATCTGTGAAGTATTTTTTTGTTTGTTTGGTTCAACTTTCCTTTGAAACAGATGAGCCTAACATTTTTTATTTTCCTTTTTAAATATTTAAATTAAGTGATTTGTACCTTCTCTGACTCATGATTGATTTTTATTGTGAGATCAGTGTGACCCATGATAACAGATTTTCTCCACTCTCGTGTAAAAGCGTATATTCATAGCATATCTAGTCAGTCTGGCTTTCAACCAAGTGTGGTAGTTCATCTGGGTTGCTGTATAACAAAACATCTTAGACTGGGTAATTTATAAATAATAGAAATCTGGCTGGGAAATCCAAGATCATGGCTGCAGCAGATTTGGTTTCTTTCTAGTGAGGGCTTCTGCTTCACAGATGGTGACTTTTTACTGTGTCCTCAATGGTGGAAGAGAGCATGGAGCTGCTCTCTTCAACTTCTTCTATGAAGGCACTAATCCTATTCATAAAGGTAAAGAACTCATGACTTAACCACTTCCCAAAAGACCCCACCTCTTTTTTTGTACTTGTTGCCCAGGCTGGAGTGCAGTGATATCATCACAGTTCACTGGAACCTCAAATTCCTGGGCTCCAGCAATCCTTCTGCCTCTGCAGAAGTAGCTGGGACTACTGGTGCATGCCACTCTGCATGGCTAGTATTTGTATTCTTTGTGGAGATGGAGTCTGGCTCTTGCTCAGGCTGGTCTGGAACTCCTGAGCTCATACAATCCACCTGCCTTGACGCTGGGATTACAGGTGTGAGCCACCACAACCACCCAAGGCCCTACCTCTTAATACCTCCAAAATGGGGATTAGGTTGCAACAGCAATTTTAGAGGGACTTATTCAGACAATAGCACTGAGTATTTTCCTATCTGCTATCTAAATAAAAATTCCTTACATTAGAAAGGAAGTTAATAATACCAAGCTTGCCGCTCCAACCCTGCATAATACTAAGAAAGGCATTCAACTGAGTAATGGATGGCAGAGCCTATGTAAGAGTCTTGTATACAAATGGTGATTATGATCAGCGCCGCTGGCATAGTGATATCATACAAGATTCCCAAATGGTGAATATGGGCACATGGGGTAGAAGAAACATAAAACACGACTGCAAAGCTTTCTTTATTCTACTTGTACATTTTATGCAGAGCAAATAAGAATTTCTCAAAATAGCATGGCCATTCAAAGAAGTCAACAACAGTCAAATGATAACCTCACATTTACTAAACTATCATAATGTTATTTGAGTCTAACCCTGAACTGATCTCTAACATTAATTACTATGCTGAACACATTGCCCCATTTGTCTAATGTACTGACATAATTTAACGAGGCAGATACTTTTTTTCTTCTCCCATTTTATAGATAAATAGAATTATACTCATAAAGTTACATAACACGTCCAAGACCCTACAGTCAGGGACCACTTAGCCACATTGCCGTACCACAAAATCCCACCGATGTAAAATGACAGCAAGCCTCCAGAATTGTCCTTTGCCTCGTGAGCCTTCTTCTTGTCTTTGTCATCCATGTGTGAGAAGCAGGTTGCTGAACACGCAGAGGAGGGGGTGGAGATAGTGATTTCAAGGCCTTGAAAACAACTGTGAGTTAAATTAGAAAAGTCCACTTCCACTGAAAGGGTCGACATCACATGGTCTGCCTTACATTTATGGATCTTAAAGCTGGAAGAGGACTTGGAGATCATCCCATCCAACGACTCATTTTAAAGCTGACGTGAATGAGTCTCAGTCATTGTAATGACCTTGCCCAGGTTCCACCGTTGATTGATGACAGGGGTGGACTTCGACCCCACAGTTCCTGCCTCTAGTTGTACAGTCTCTCATTTCATCATAGTGCCATTTGTCTTTGAATATTTTTGAAGATAAAGACTTTTAGGCTGGGCTCATACCTTAATCCTAAGTACTTTGGGAGGGTGGATGGGAGGATTACTTAAGGCCAGAGGTGCAAGACCAGAAAGAGAGAGACCCCATCTCTACCAAAGAATAGGAAAATTAGGTGTGGTAGCTCATGCCTATAGTCCCAGCTACTCAGGAGGCTGAGGCAGGAGGACCGCTTGAGCCCAGGAGTTTGAGGTTGCGGTGAGCTGTGATGACACCACTGCACTCTAGCCTGAGTGACAGGTAACATTCTGTCTCCAAGAAAATTTTTTTTAGCCGGGCGTTGTGGCAGGTGCCTATAGTCCAACTACTTGGGAGGCTGAGGCAAAGAGAATGGCTTAAACCCAAGAGTTGGAGGTTGCTGTGAGCTGTGACACCACGGCACTCTACCAAGGGTGACATAGTGAGACTCTGTCTCAAAAAATAGTAATAATTTTTTTTGTTTGTTTTAAATACAGAAAAACAAATGGTACCATTTAACCCATTTTTTTGTGTCTTACTAGCAGGATTTTGGCTCAGAAATCATTTAATATGAATCATAAAATAAGACTATTTATGTCACTGCTGACTTGAAATGCATTAACTATGGTTCATCTGGACTATGTTTCCAAAGGAAGTGGAAGTAAGTGAATTTTTAAATTGAAAATTCCAGCCTCAGCAGTTTGTCACTTTGCTTTCTCCTTTCTGGTATGCATTACAAGCTTATTCATGAGGCAGTTTTATCACTGCAGGAAATTTTGTCCTTGAACGTGTTCTGAGTGGAGCGACCCCTCTTCAGCATCTTCCTAGGACACCTCTGTCTGACGCAGTGATGGCCTAACTAACTGTTCCTCTGTCTCTCCTCCATCCAGTATGGTACCACGCTCCTGATGGTTGCCGCCTACGCTGGTCACATAGACTGTGTGAGGGAGCTGGTTCTGCAGGGTGCAGACATCAACCTCCAAAGGGAGGTAGGTCAGCCTTTGCACTTGAATAAGAATGACAGGTCCAGGCTGGGCACAGTTGCTCACACCTGTAATCCTAGTACTCCGGGAGGCCGAGGTGGGTGGATTGCCTGAGCTCATCATTTCAAGACCAGCCTAAGAAAGAACAAAACCACATCTCCAAAACAAACAAACAAACTAGCTGGGCACCTGTAGTCCCAGGTACTTGGGAGCCTGAGGCAAGAGGATCACTTGAGCCCAAGAATTTGAGGTTGCTGTGAGCTAGGACAGCACAGAACTCTACTCAGGACAACAGAATGAGACTCTGTCTCAAAAAAAACCCTAAAAAACAACAACAGCAACATTTTTAAAAAAGTAACAGGCTCAGAGATCTGAAGTTTCCATAATAGTGAACTGGTAGAGAGGACAGGAATCTTCATTGCTTTTCTCCTACAGCCTGTTACAGAGTTTACTGGGCCCAAAATAAGGTCCAGGAAAGCACCATTGACTGTATTATAGTTGAGCGTATCTTGTGGGGGCACTTCTGAGATAACCAAACCTCTCACTGCATTCCTTAAACAATCATATATTTGTCTTGAGCCTAAATCAGTTTTTCTGTCTTTCCTTGGAATGAGATGCTATAGAATTTGTGGGATTTGTATAGAGATCATTGTATTTTTAGAAGGGTTGAGTCACCAACCTTATTTGTAATTAGACTCACTTGAGAGGAATCTGAATCATCTTTGCCAAACTGTTTTCAAAGGGGTTCTCTGATTGCCCATGTATTAAAATAGGCTCTCCCCCACATGAGTAAGCATTGAACTAAAATACAAACCTATTTCCACACTTCATCCAAGGTCAATTTTGGTAGTTTGATCTCACCAGAGGATCTATTCTATTCTTAATTCAATCTACAGAAGCAGTAGAGAGGGGGGCACTTTAATATGTTTTGGGGTCCAGATCTGAGAAGGCTTGAATCCTTTCCAAGTCATCTTAGGACGTGGTAAACTAACCTTCATGGAGACACAATACTTAGGTTGTCCCAAAGTGCCTCTGACCTCTCCTCCCTTCATGCCGACTCAGACTAGGCAAGCTCCAAATCAGACTGGAGCACTTGGGTTTCCTTGCTCTGGCCTCATTTTATCTCAGGGCCTGCCTTGCAGTTGTTTCAAAGATGATTCACCAACCAAAGCTTTCGTCAAGCCAACATACCCTCTTCTTCCAGTCTGGACTGTCACCCCTTAGTGGAGTAGATTAAGACACATCAGGCAAAAGAGTTGTGACAAGAGTTCCAAGGCACATTCACACACCCCTGCCATCACCCCTCTGGGTGTGGGAGGCCTTGGCTGTGGACCCTGAAAGGGTGACGTGGCTGATGGAATCCAGGGTTTGGTTCCCTGTGGCCTTGGTTGAGTGAGCTTGGCCTATTGAGAAGAATAGCAGGGCAGAGACTATAGCGAATGGAACCTTCTCTCACACGGACCCTTTGGAGCAATTTCAATAACACTGGATTATTGTTTAAGGGCATTTTCACTTCAGCACTTACTTTCCCTCTGGAATGAAAATGTTTAGACCCACTTAGAATTATACTTTAAAATAACCCTGGTGGTCTTTATTTTTCCTCTCTGCTTTACAGTCTTTGTTTATTGTAACTTTTTTAAAAAAAAAAAGACAGATTTCTCTAATAAAAACAATATGGTCCAAATCTGCTTACTCAAAAAACTTTATGCTGAAGGGCAGGTTCAACGCGCGCACACACACACAAAAAAATCTCTTAAGAGCAACTGAGAAAAGGAAGGAGAAGAGAGACGTGTTTGATTCCTAGTCAACGTGTGGTTTTTGTGATTTTATATTTGTTTGGTTCCAATTGCTCAACTCATCTTGGAGATGAAAGCTCTTGTGCACTCAAACAGTGGCCCTTGAGGACTTAAGCTAAGGCTTAAGGCACTAAGCTTAGAGGTAACCTGTGTGGTTCAAATGGTGCTGCTATGTAACTTCCTGGCAGCCCCCCAGATTTCCTGAGACTGGGCCAATCTGGGGCATAGGGCTGCTCAGCCACAGGGAGACCCCAGACTTTCCTTCTTCAGCTGTTCTGGAAGCTGAAAGGAGTGCCTCACAGTGCTTTGGAACTTTCTCTCATAGCATACTTCTACCTGGTCCATCATTTAACTTATTTTGCGATATCAGAATATTTGTTTCCTGAAAAACTACTTACTACGCTTTTCTTAGAGCTGCTAGAAAAACAGTTGGAAGCTAACCATCCTGAAAGACCATGGGGTTAGAAAGCCAGCACTTTTAGCTGGCTATACCTCTCAGGCATGGGGGCTGCACGTGCAGTTGGCGTGAAGCCCTGGGTCTGGGAAGTAAAGCACTTTCACATTCCAGACTGTAGTCTGGCTCCTATTGTCTGAGGATTGCTGAATTAATGTGCATATTGATAGTATGTATGATCCAAAGCTGGCTGAAACTGCTTTAATTATTATTTTTATAATTAATGTATCTAGAAAGCATATTGAGGGGCCAGGCTCTTTGGCTCATGCCTGTAATCCTAGCAGTCTGGGAGGCCAAGGCGGGTGGATTGCCTGAGCTCAGAGGTTCGACACCAGCCTGAGCCAGAGCAAGACCTCGTCTCTAAAAATAGCTAGGCATTGTGGCGGGTGCCTATAGTCCCAGTTACTTGGGAGGTTGAGGCAAGAGAATCACTCGAGCCCAAGAGTTAGAGGTTGCTGTGAGCTATGACACCAGGATACTTTTCCAAGGCAACGAAGTGAAACTCTGTCTCCAAAAAATGAAAAGAAAAGAAAGCATATTGAACCAGTCCTTTCTCTGTCTTTGTTTTTTAGACAGTCTATGTTGCCCTCGGTAGACTGCTAAGGCACCACAGCTTACAGCAACCTCAAATTCTTGGGCTTAAGGGATCCTCTTGCCTCAGCCTCCTGAGTAGCTGGGACTACAGGCACCTGCCACACACCTGGCTATTTTGTTGTTGTTGTTGCAGTTATCATTGCTGTTTAGCTGGCCCGGGCTGATTTCGAACCTGCCAGCCTCGGTGCATGTGGCCGGCGCCATAACCACTGTGCTATGGACACCTCCCAGTTCTTTCTCTTGATAGGGGAACAATTCCAAGGAAAGATCCTTGGTAGTCTCTAAAATTTGCCATCTATTAAGAAGATGAGGGCCAGGCGTGGTGGCTCACGCCTGTAATCCTAGCATTCTGGGAGGCGGAGGTGGTGGATTGCTTGAGCTCAGGAGTTCGAGACCATCCTGAGCAAGAATGAGACCCTGGAGAAAAAAAAGAAGAAGAAGTTTTCTTATTCTAGCCAGTTCCTTCATCCAGACTTGTTTATAACTTAAGATTTCTGGCGGCACCCATAGCTCAGTAGATAAGGCACCAGCCACATACATTGAGGCTGGCAGGTTTGAACCCGGCCTGGGCCAGCTAACACAACGACAACTACAGTAAAAAAAAGATTTCTGGAGTCCAGTTTCCTCCACTGTAAGAAAGAAATGGGGAGACACTTCCCACTTATTTCTGTGGGAACAAAGGAGAAAATCACCCCTGCATTGCAGGCAGAACTGTCCTGTGAATGGGCATAATACTGGTGCCTTCCCAGGGCAAAGTCTGAGATAGAGGTCACATCTGGGCAGGTGTTGGAGGTTCTGCTATGGTGGTGGGCCTCAATGTTCCCAACACCCACACACACACACGCCCTTAAGAACAGGTTTTCAAGTGATCAGTAGTCCATAGGACATGTCCTTGGCTTCTCACAGCTGAGTGAGACCTACCACCTTAACAGTTCCAAGGAAGCTGTGGGAAGAGTGATTTCTTTTCACTATGCCTGGGAAAGTGGAATTAACCTCATCCCAACCCAAAGCATGGAAGTGAAGAGTATCTTTTGTAGGAAACATATGTACACAGTATTGCCCAGAAGAGCAAAGTACGATTTTGCTCATATTATGCAATGATCTGGGTACCAATCTTTCGTAGGCTGAGAAAGGATGCTAAAAATTGTGTCTCAGAATATCATTATCAGTACAAAATTTAGAATCAGGCTGCTGCTTGTCTAATATGTCAAATATGTCTAATTTTGAGAAATATTTTGAGCTGATTTTTCTCTGGGTTCACCATGGGAGGAATATGTGGGTAAACTACTTAGATTCTTAACTGCACTGGTACCTTTCTGCTCTTGGGCACTAAATTTTGTAACAAGAATTCTTCCCTGTGTTAATGAATGCTGCTGTTTCCCAAACATTATGCCAAATATATTTAGTTTCCTGTGGCTGCTATAATAAAGTTCCATGAACTAGATGGCTTCAAGCAACAGGAATTTATTAATTCATAGATCTGGAGGCCAGAAGTCCAAGATCAAGATGCAGGCAGGGCCTCCCTCTGGAGGCTCCCCAGGACATTTCCTTCCTTGCTTCTTTTAGCTCCTGGTGACTGTCAGCTTTCCTTGTGGCCACAGCTCTCTAGTCTCTGCCTCAGTGGTCACATTGCCCATTCTTTGTTTCAGATACTCCTCTGCCTCACTCTTTTTGTAAAATGTTGGTGGGGGGGCGTTTTTGTTGTTGTGCTTGTTTTTTGCAGTTTTTGGCCAGGAGTGGGTTTGAACCCACCACCCCCGGCATATGGGGCCGGCGCCTACTCCTTTGAGCCACAGGCGCTGCCCAAAATGTATTATTTTTTACTGTGGTAGAATGCATGTAATATAAACGTTATCATCTTAACCATTTTCAGGTGTAGAGTTCAGTGGTATTACATGTATTCATACTGTTTGGTGTGCAGTCATCACCACCGTCCACCTCTATAACTCTTTTCATCTTGTAAAACTGAAATTCTGAGCTGGGCGTTGTGGCGGGTGCCTATAGTCCCAGCTACTTGGGCAAGAGAATTACCTAAGCCCAAGAGCTGGAGGTTGCTGTGAACTGTGATGGCACGGCAGCCTACCGAGGGAGACAAAGTGAGACTCTGTCTCTAAAAAAAAAAAAAAAAACAACTGAAACTCTATACTCATTAAATAATATAAAATCCCCATCTCCTCTCCCACCAGCTCTTGGCAACCATGGTTCTACCTCCTGGTTCTTTGAATTTGATTCCTTTAGAGGGTGGTGCCTGTGGCTCAAAGGGGTAGGGCGCTGGCCCCATATGCCAGAGGTGGTGGGTTCAAACCCAGCCCCGGCCAAAAACTGATTCCTTTAATACTTTGTCAGATTCATACAGTTTTGTCCTTATGTGACTGGCTTATTTCACTTAGGGTAATGTCTTCAAGGTTCAGCCTTGCTGTAGCATATGTCAGAATGTCCTTCCTTATTAAGTTAAATAATATTTCATTGTTTGGATATACCACGTTTTTCTTATCCATTTATCTCTTAGATGGACATTTCAGTTGCTTCCACAATTTAGCTCTTGTGAAGTTGCTTCTGCCTTACTGTTAGAAAGACACTTGCCATTGGATTTACCACCCACCGAGATAACACAGGTTAAACTCCTCTCAAAATCCTTAACTTAATCACAGCTTTTGCCATATTCACAAGTTCTGGGAATTAGGATGGCACGTGTCTTTTGAGGAGTCACCATTCATCCCACTCTACCAAGAATAAAGTTTTTCTTTTGTCACTTCTCTGACCTAAGAATTGAATGGATTCAAATGTGGCCCCTTCTTAGGCTAGAGGGTTTTGTGCAAAGATATTGACTTGTTTTCTTTGAAAATGTACAAATCAAATGTAATATAACCAAGTATCTTTTTAAATCAGACCTTCTCTTTTTCCCAGTCAGGTACAACTGCCCTGTTCTTTGCTGCCCAGCAAGGCCATAATGAAGTCGTAAGATTCCTCTTTAGATTTGGAGCATCGACTGAATTTAGGACCAAGGTAAGAAAAACCTTCTTGATTTCATACCTTGTTGAAGAATTTCAGTAGTTGTGGGTATCTGCTTTTTAATCATCCATAGTATGAATTTGTGTTTTCCCCTTTTACAAGTGGTGATTTGATTTAAAACATAACATTTTTTACTCTGAGCTCACAAGAGGTAAAATTTATGTGGAATGATGGAGATTTCTTTCCTGCCCTGATCGTTTTCTACTCTGGGACACTAAATTTTGTAACCTGGAAGGGTGCAATAGCAGGTGGCTTTTTAACTTTCCCTGTTTCTATGTGCTTTTTGTCCACTTCAAGACTAATCTCAATACTGTGTTAAGAACTGTTGAAAGTTTTAATCTGATACTAGTGAATCTGAGAGATTCCTAAAGGGGGCAGTTTGGTGGGCAGCTTACTTTCATGATAGAGCCTCATGAAAAATATATAATGCAAAATTACAGTTTATATAGTTGGGCAAGGACTTGTGGTTCTTCCTTTAAAGAAGTTATTGATTTTCATTTTTGACATACTGATGGGAAAACTGAGAATGCAGAAAGATCAATTTGGTGTTCGTAATATGTATTTGATTTTACTTGATAATGTTTTAAAGTAGGAGAATTTGAATAGACAAAAGATTTTTGTAATTGTCAGCTCATTTCAAGCCTGATTATAATTTAAAATCCCTGAAAATTTTCCCAAATTGGAAACTTTTTGGTTTTCTTAATCCATTGTATGTGATATTTAGATATCAAGGGAGTTTTTTTTTTTTTGAGGGGGGGATTTCCTCTTAAAATAATCTTAAGTAGATCTCAATTTTTTATAACATTTCTGCCTTTTCTGAAACCTGCTATTTCATGGCTCTGAGCATTCTGAGTGTAATGCACAGTAATAACAAAATATGTATCTATATTTCACCTTATTATTTTATTTTTCTTTATAAAAGTGATATAATGAAAAATAGAAAGCAAAGTTCTACAAACCTCCCTGCTAACTCTGATCACCTGTGACCATATGGCCACTTCAGTCCTCTAGGTTGACAAGTGAATGCTGAGTAAAAACCTTTGTACATGTGCCAGTTAGAGCTACCCCAGAAATCCAGGGAACATGGGTCCCGGGAAGAGCAATTTCACAGGTTTCCATCAGGTCCCCTGCAGCAGTCTAAGAGCTTTCCATAGGAAAGAAGAGTGTGTTGCGAGGCTTTGTGTTTTAATATGATCTTGTCTATAAAAATTTGTTTCAACAGTGCTCCTTGTCAATAAATCTAAACGCCCCCAAACGTGTTTTTAAAAATAAAAGATACCCCTTCTTCTATGATCATCATTGCAAATCTGTTCCGTTACTTATTAGGCAAAGAGCTGGGGAAATCGATAAGACAAAGCTTACAAACAGTGGTGCTCACTGCTTCCGTTAAGCAATTTGCTGATGCTCCACCCCCACCAGTAGGCCCAGCTGTCATTCTTTCTCCTCCTCATTCTCCACCTACCAAAGCCCAGCTCAAGCACCCTCCCCTACCAACCACACGGCCTGTCCCTTAGGGAAGTCTTTCCCAGCCACCGGCATCCCTGAGTGTTTCTCCAAGCCAGGCTCACCTGACACCTGCGTACCACAGTCACCCCACCTGACCATTGCAGGCCTCACCCCAGACCCACTGAATCAGGGCTCCCAGGGTAGGCATTTTGAACAAATGCCCTGTATACACATTTAGAAATCACACTCTCTTGTATTAATATTTATGATTTGTATTTTAGAACCAGATTACATGTTCTTGAACTATTTATAATCAGAATGTGCTCATGTGGATGTGCATATTTCACAAACAGACAATGTGATGTGGTTGGGCTTCCAGGCCCACCCCAGACCAACAAAACTGAAGTCTCTGAGGATGCGACTGAGCAAAAGGTGGTTCTGACTTGCAGCCAAGTCTAAGAGACAGAAGTCTAAAGCTTTGGCTATTTCTTTGTCTACTATCGATAAAGTATCTCTAAGAGTGTGTCCTGGATGGAAAAGATAATCTCCTGGCTGCAGCACCTGAGAGAAGCCAGTAGGGGTTTTAGTTGACCACAGACTCAAAGGAGTCAGAAGTGTGATGTGGTTGGTATGAAAGCTAATTCTCATTTAGAACGAAGAGATGAAAGTAGATGAAACAAAGGTGGGTCCCAGTTTGCATCAGAACACATCTTCTTTACGGGCTCTGCTTAGTTTTAGGACCCACATTTTTAGAGACCTGGACAAATTGACACATGTTCAAAGGAAAAGAAATAGGACCGTGAGAGACACATAGGATAGGCCATACTGGTGCACCTTTTTAGTGAATGCAGATCTTTCCCATGATGACATTGGCCCCAGAGGGTTACCCATAAAAATACCTTAATGTTAGCGGCCTATAACTCAGTCATACCACAGGAGATGTCGGTGTTTGTCCCAGACACCGTGGGAGGCTTTTCTCACAATTTGAAGATGGAACTGGCAAGACTTAGTACAGACTTTCTGTTGCGTTTCTCATTTTGAAAGGCAAATAGTTCATTGGGTTATTGGCATGGGAATTTTCTAAATTAATCATAACTTGGTCAAATAACTATATCTCTAGCAAGTCATCCAAATTTATGAATGCAATGTAACTACATGTCCTTAAGATGAGCTTTGCCATGATCTTAAAGAAAAAGCAAAAGGAATAAAAGAGGGAAACTGAGTTTGTTGTTATGGATGGAAAGAGTCCCTCCCAAAGTCCCACTTGTTGTGAGACGTGTTTCTTGGTAGAGCGTGTGCCTGCCCGGTCTCTAATGTGTTCACACAGCGTGTGCCTGCCCGGTCTCTAATGTGTTCATACTTTGCATTTCCGCAGGATGGAGGCACCGCCCTGTTGGCCGCTAGCCAGTACGGGCACAGGCAGGTGGTGGACACCCTGCTGAAGCACGGAGCCAACATCCATGACCAACTTTACGTGAGTGCCTTTCAAGGGGTCCTTAGGTGGACACTCGTTCATTCCTCGTTACACATAACATCACCGTCTAAATTCAGATGCCGGAAATGCCAACTCCACAAGTATTTTAATAGACAGTAGGACCTTAAACTGAGACATCAAAGGGAAAGATAGAGTAAGCAGAGGAGTTTCCTCCAAATAGAAACCAGGTATCTTGTTTACCCATCTTTATTCTTCCTTTTAAATCCATCGTACATACCAGACGTTTCATTTACCTGTGCGTTAAGACTGTCAAAAATCACGTGATACATATTTATTTACATCATGACAAACAGCTCAGCGTGTGGATTTGCCTAAACATATTCTGCTGTTGTTATCTGTGAGGAAGGGCACAAGGAGGAATCATTAAGGTATTTGGAAGAGAAATGAGGTTGGGTGGATGAAAACCTGTGAAATACATGTACACCATTGACCCTTCAAAGGCATCCCCTGCTACTGTCAGCTAATTGGCAATTAGCACATGACCCAGGGTCTCTTTTAATTGTCTACCACTGTAATGCAGTAAGATTTATGGCAAATGTTTTTAATTGGTTTGTCAAAGATCAAATAATGGTAAGTAGCTGGATTCATCTCTTGGTTCTCTATTCTGTTCCAGACATCTACCTCTCTGTTTTTGTGCCAGTACCATGCTATTTTGATCACTATCAATTTGTAATATAGTCTGAGGTCTGGTAGCGTGATTCTTTCAGCTTTGTTTTTATTTCTGAGTAATGTTTTGGCTATTTGAGTTTTTTTCTGATTCCATATAAAATGAAGTATTATTCTTTCAAGATCTTGAAAGTATGACATTGGAGCTTTAATAGGGATTGCATTAAAATTGTATATTGCTTTGGGTAGTATGGACATTTTAGCAATGTTGATTCTTCCCAGCCACAAGCATTGTATGTTTATCCATTTGTTAACATTTTCAGCTATTTCTTTTCTTAGAGTTTCATAGTTCTCTTTATAGAGATCTTTCATGTCCTTTGTTAGATAAACTCCCAGATATTTCATCTTCTTTGGCACTACTGTGAATGCAATAGAGTTCTTAACTGTTTTTTCGGCTTGACTATTGTTGGTATATATAAAGGTTACTGATTTATGAATGTTGATTTTGTAACCTGAGACGGTGCTGTATTCCTTGATCACTTCTAAGAGTTTTGTAGTAGAATCCCTGGTGTTTTCCAGATACACAATCATATCATCTGTGAAGAGCGAAAGTTTGATCTCTTATGACCCTATATGGATACGCTTGATCACCTTTTCTTCCCTAATTGTGATGACTAAAACTTCCATTACAATATTAAAGAGCAGTGGAGACAATGGGCAGCCTTGTCTGGTTCCTGATCTGAGCAGAAATGATTTTAATTTAACTCTATTCAATACAATCTTGGCTGTGGATTTGCTGTATATGACCTCTATCAGTTTAAGAAATGTCCCTCCTATACCAATTTTCTTAAATCTTCGGATCATGAAGAGATGCTGGATATTATCAAAAGCTTTTTCTGCATCAATTGAGAGAATCATATGGTCTTTGTTTTTTAATATGTTTATGTGCTGAAGTATACTTATAGATTTATGTATATTGAACCACCCTTGAGACTCTGAGATAAAACCGACTTGGTCATGATGTATAATTTGTTTGAAGTGTTGCTGCATTCTATTTGTTAGGATCTTGTGGCATATTTTTGCATCTATATTCATTAGTGATATTGGTCTATAATTTTCTTTTCTTGTTGGGTATTTTCCTGGTTTGGGGATCAGAGTGATGTTTGCTTCATAGAACGTGTTGTGTAGTCTTCTTTCATTTTTCTATATTTTGGAACAGGTTGAGTAATATATGTACTAGTTCCTCTTTAAAGATTTGGTAGAATTCTGATGTGAAGCCATCTGGTTCTGGGGTTTTCTTTTTAGGGAGATTTCGTATGATTGATGCTATTTCAGAACTTGATATTGGCCTGTTCAAAGTTTCCACTTGATTCTGGCTAAGTCTTGGAAGGTGACATGCATCCAAGTATTGGTCAATTTCCTTCAGATTTTTATATTTCTGAGAATAAGATTTCTTGTAATATTCATTAAGGATTTTTTGAATTTCTGAGGAATCTGTTGTTATTTCGTCTTTGTCATTTTGATTGATGAGATTAGAGATTTTACACTTTTTTTCCTGGTTAGGTTAACAAAAGATTTATCTATTTTATTGATTTTTCCAAAAAACAGCTTTTTGATTTGTTGACCTGTTGTATAATTCCTTTCTTTTCAATTTCATTTAACTCTGATCTAATTTTGGTTATTTCTTTTCTTCTACTGGGTTTGGGATTGGAATGTTCTTCCTTTTCCAGTTGCTTGAGATGTCTCTTTAAGTTGTTAACTTCCTCTCTTTCTGTTCTCTTGAGGAAGGTTTGTAGTGCTATAAATTTCCCTCGAAGGACTGCCTTTGTGGTATTTCAGAGGTTCTGATAATTTGTGTCTTCATTGTCATTTTGTTCCAAAAATTTGGCAATTTCATTTTTATTCTCATCACTGACCCAGCTATCATTCAGCATAGGTTATTTAACTTCCATGCTTTTGTATGAGTATGTAGATTTCAGTTGTTACTGAACTCAACTTTTATTCCATGGTGGTCCGACAAGACGCAAGGAATAATCTCTATTTCTTTAAATTTACTGAGGTTAGACTTGAGACCTAAGATGTGATTTATTTTGGAGTATGTTCTGTGGGCTGATGAGAAGTATGTGTATTCAGTTTTGTTGGGATGAAATGTTCTGTAGATGTCTGCTAAATCCAAATGTTGGATGGTTAGGTTTAAATCTGAAATTTCTTGGCTCAGCTTCATATTGGAGGATTGATCCAACACTGCCAAAGGAGTGTTGAAATCTCTGACTATTGTGGAGTTATAGGAAATCAAGTTGCTCATGTCTGTTAGAGTTTCTCTCATAAATTGAGGTGCATTCTGGTTGGGTGCATGAATATTAATAATTGAAATCTCACCATATTGAGTATTACTTTGAACAAATATGATGTGACCATTCTTATCCTTCCTTACTTTTGTTGGTTTAAAGCATATTGTGTCTGCAAATAGAATTGCAACACCTGCTTTTTTGTGATTACCATTTGCCTGAAATATGGATGACCATCCTTTCACCCTGAGTCTATATTTGTCTTTTAAGATAAGATGTGACTCTTGTATGCAGCAAATATCTGGCCTGAGTTTTTGTATCCAGTCAGCTAACTTATGCCTCTTTAGAGGACAGTTTAAGCCATTCACATTTATGGAGAATATTGATAAGTCTGGTAAAATTTTGGGTATCGAGTTTTTCAAAAGTCCAGTGGACATTTTTAATTTTTTCACCACTGTGGAACTTGGAGTTTTATCAAAAGGTTCTGAGTGAGTTTACTTTTGTGGTAGATGATTGGGTTGGCCATTATGGAGGATAGGTCTGAGAATATCCTGAAGAGCTGGTTTGGTTATGCCAAATTTCTTTAACATATGAATGTCATTAAAGTATTTAATTTCTTCATCATAAATGAAACTCAGTTTAGCTGGATACAGGATCCGAGGTTGAAAGTTATTTTGCTTTAGGAGATTAAAAGTCAATGACAATCCTCTTCTGGCTTGAAAAGTTTCAGCAGAGAAATCTGCAGTCATTCTAATATTCTTCCCTTTATAGGTAATGTATTTCTTATGTCTGGCTGCTTTCAGAATTTTCTCCTTCATATTAACTTTAGTGAAGTTAATTATGATATGCCTGAAAGATGTCTTATTCAGATTGAGTTGTGCTGGGGTTCTGAAACTGTCTGCTATCTGAATTTCAGAATCCCTTGGTATGTCTGGAATATTCTCTTTCATAATTTCATGGAGAAGGGCCTCTGTGCCTTGTGAGGCCACTTCATCACTTTCAGGGATTCCAATTAGGCAGATATTAGCCTTCTTCGTATTATCCTAGAGCTCTCTGAGAGAATGATCCATTTTTGCTTTCCATTTCTCTTCCTCTTTGAGAGTTTGGGAACATTCAAAGGCTTTGTCTTCAGTGTCAGATATTCTTTCTTCTGCTTGCTTCACTTTGTGACTGAGGGATTCTACTATTTTTTTCAGATCTTTGAGGGCAGCAAATTCTTGCTTCAGTGCATCAAAATCTTTGGTGGTTTTGTCGAGGTGAGGCCGCCTTTGGCTCCTCCGATACATTCTGGGTCCAAGAAATTACCCTGGACCGACCAATCCTAACACTTACCCTAGATGGCAAAACCTTTAAAGGCCTTATAGATACTGGGGCAGATGCTACCGTCATTGC
>CAUYPK010122368.1:0-24662 GCA_963574355.1 Loris lydekkerianus
CTATTTAATTGCAAAAGAACTTTATGGAAGCTACTTTAAATTGCACACCAACTTTATGGACATCCTTTATAGCAGCAGTAAGCACACTGGACTGCACTTTTCAAAAGGTACACAGCTACATTTCATTCTTACTGGTATAGACACTTAATTTGGGCATTTTTTTTTTTTTTTTTTTTGTTGAGATGGAGTCTGACGAGGTCACCCTCTGGAGAGCCCTGTGATATCACAGCACACAGCAACCTCAAACTTTTGGGTGCAAGTGATTCTCTTGCCTCAGCCTCCCAAGTAGCTGGGACTATAGGCACCTACCACAATACCCAGCTATTTTTTTCTTGGAGCTGTCATTGTTGTTTAGCTGGCCCAGGCTGGGTTTAAACCCTCTACCCTCAGGGCACGCAGCTGGCGCCAAAACCACTGTGCTACAGGTGCTGAGACTTAATTTGGGTTTTTAATTAAAATCATAAATTATGTTGAGGCTTGAGTGCATAAGAAAACCTTGAGAATATGAATTATGATGTAATACTTTAAAAAGAAAAACATGTTATCTCATGGAATTCAAGTTGAATAAAATCCACAATCTGTTACCTGCTGCAGCTTTCAAGCAAGGTACACTTTTAAATATGTGAAGACAAATAGCTGGACAGGGTAAGCCATCCTAGTGTCAAAGTCAAATATGCTTTTGAGATACACACTTTCAAAGAAGTACATACACATACATAACTTAAATGTCAGCCTAATGTTGCATACTCTGACCCATTTAAGTTGCACCTGGAAGAGTCAGAAACTCTTGCAGCTGCCCCTGAAGATCATGTAATATGGAGGATTCAGTAGCTCTAGGGTGAAGGGGAGAAGGAAGGAGCAATAATTAAATTCACTGATTCTGTTCCTTTGTACCATGGTTCCTAATTTGAATAGCACTACTCCATTACAGGGCTAAGCAGGAATTTAAAAAGAGGAAAATAAACGATTTTATAATTTAGGTTAATTGTTGGAGGAGCCTCAAAAGTCATAGTAAGAAAAATATTGAAAGTAAAAATTAATTCTTTGAAAAGAGATAAATGAAAAGGAAGAAACCAAGTATAGTCAGTTAAAAAAATTATATTTATCTTTATCATAACTATGAACAAATGGAGAAAAATGTGAACATACAAAATTTTAATATGAAGTCAGTGACAAATTGTGACAGAGACATTAACCTACAACTATTAGCTTCATTATTTATGCTCCATATTCTCTTTATAGACATTCTTGCTTAAAGTCTTGCCTTTCTCTATGATAGCCTAGATCTAGTGCTTTTTTGATTGTATGTTCACTGAAGGAAAGCACATGAACAGTCAGTAATTCATTTGCTCTTTTTAAAAAAAATGTTGCTGATAGCTTCCATTCTTTATAAAACTGGTACTAGTTTCCACTTATTCACTCTTATTCACTATAGGCTCTTTCTGTGATGGTTGCTGCCTTATCCATTTATGATGTCATATACAGGTTAAGACAACATTGTACTGTTGTGAAGCTGGCACATCATGAGGGATCAAATGCATGCTTGTAGTCATTAGCCTCAGAATATCAGAGAAGTCCAAGGTCAAGCAGGCAGATAATTGCTTTGTAGTCTTGACTTTACCATGGTATGTAGCAAAGTACTTCCTGGCAGAATTCTACTCTAAATTTTCACTGCTAGTTCAAGACCCCTTAAATTCTGGTCATTCTAAGGTTAGGAGATATATATATATATATATATATTTTTTTTTTTTTGCAGTTTTTGGCCGGGGCTGGGATTGAACCCACCATCTGTGGCATATGGGGCCGGCTCCCTACTCCGTTGAGCCACAGGTGCCGCCCAGGATATTTATATATTTTAAAAGAAGTATTATTTCAACATAATTTTATTACCAAAATAAGTTAATAGACAATTTTGAGAGGCAGGGAAGAAATTAGGGAACTATAGATATGGCCAACGAAAAGATGTCTTGGTTTTACATTAGTAATACAACCATTTCCATATTTTTCTCCTAGATCATATAGATAAGTGTTTTTCAGATGTGGGTAATAATATGAACCCCCAGGACTGAAAAATTAGTTTTTTATATTACCTAAAAATATACTAACATAAACCTAGATAACTTCTTATTGCTCATAGCCTTTACAATTATAAAACCAAAAAATTTATCTAGCACAAACAAAAGCATATTACTATACCAAAATATTCAAGTGAAGAATAGTATGTTTTCATTTTATATGGTATTTTGCAGCTCTCAATGTAAATAAGCCACTTACTACTGCCTTTCACAAGTTTTTGGAGTTCATTTTTTTCTGTGAGCTATCCTTCCTCTGCTTTTCTTTTACTGAACTACCGTATATACTCGAGTATAAGCCGAGTTTTTTCCGGCACAAAATTTGTGCCAAGTTCGGGTTTTTTGGCACAAATTTTGTGCCGAAAAACTCGGCTTATACTCGAGTATATACGGTAATACAAAAAGTCAATTGTATTAGTTCCATAGTATTAGTATGAGTAACTAATAGTATTAGTTCAATAAGAGAAACAGCCTTCACTAGGCATGAAAAGATCATTAACATAACAAGTCTACTCTGTGCTCTTCTGAATCATTAGTAATTATATTGCTCTTCATACTATGTTGTACTCATGTCGAATAAACACCTTAGTTTAAGAAATAAGATGTCAGTTTTATTCTATGAAGTGTCTTTTTTTTTTTTTGAAACAGAATTTCACTCTGGTAGAGTGCTATGGCATCATAGCTCACAGCAATGTCAAACTCTTGGGCTCAAGTGATCTTCTTGCCTCAGCCTCTTAAGTGGCTGGGACTCAGGCACCCACCACAATGCCTGGATAGTTTTTCTATTTTTATTAAAGACAGGGTCTTGCTCTTGCTCAGACTGGTCTCGAACTCCTGAGCTCTGATGATCCACCTGCCTCAGCCTCCCAGAGTGCTAGGATTATAGGTATGAGCCACCACACCCAGCCAAAAGCGTCTTTCAGTTATTGCTGATCACTGCAAAAAGAAAAGTTTGCTTTATATCCACTGGTATACTAATATGGAATGACTGTGGTTTATTCTGACACTTGGACAAACCAACCTAACTATAATCAGATCTCTATCAATACATAAAAGGAATTATTTAGTACCAAGGTTGTTGTAAATACTGCTATAAAATCGGCACTGAAATCTCATGCTAATAGACGGTTACAATATGGTCATCCAGATTATGCAGACGTGTGTATGCTAATTTCTAAAATAATCATTGAAATAAAGACACAGAGAGTTCTCACTGAGGAAACTCACAAATCTCCAAGAACATGTACGTACACAGGCTTGGTTTGAGAAAAACTAATCCTATGTCACACAAGTGAAACCCTTTAAAGTTTCAAAATAAAATGAAATCCTTTAATGAACAGGCATTCATTTAACACTGCTTTAGTCTTTCTTTTTTCTTGGAGATGGGTTATTAATGTGTTGCCTGGGCAGAACTCAAACTCCTGAGCTCAAGGAATCCTTCTGCTTTAGCCTCCTGAGTAGCTGAGACTACAGACATACCACACCACACCCAGGTATACTTCAGTTTCTTTGGAAAAAACTACAGATTTGTATCACTTGCCTCGACGCATGGCATTCTCCCAGAAAAATGAGCAGATGTATAACCATATGTGACATTTGCTATCAGCTTAAGTCCTAGCTGACGTGCATCGAGCATTCGTGACAGGACTCTGTCTTGCTTGTAAGCCTTCATTGACTGCTTCACCATTAATCTAGTCTTCAAAATTTCTTCAAGCATTCTTGGTAGCACACCCTTTCTTACCGAAGGCTATCATAAAGAAAAAAGAATGTTTAAAATCCCTTAAACATTTTAGATCTAGATAATAAAGAAGGAAGCACAAAGTACAATAATGGCCAACTGTCACGAATTAAAACATGCTAACAGTAGAATGACCACAGTACTAGTGGCCATCAATATAAAATCATCACGTTTTATTTCTTTGGAAGAGGATTTTCTCCTGAAAGGTTCCTGTAATGTTTATAAATCCAATGGAGCACTACTATGTGAGTTCAGAGACCTCCAGGAAGGAGGATGTCAACTAGTGTAGAAATGACCATACAACAAGTTCAGAGGGAAATTTTGTTCAAAACTTTGATAGAAACCCCCATTCTTTCAAAAAGACACACCAGACTTGTATCACTCATAACCAACCTCAGTTTTTAAAGATCTCATCCTAATGACCCCACACAGTGATCTGCATGGAACTCCATTTATCTACCTTGGAAGAATGATGAGCTGGGTTGACTCTGCTGACATTCAAACCTGCAGTTCCAGGGACTCTAGGTATTTCAAATCTGATGCTTAGACCACTAAGCCATCCCCTCCGGCCTATATTTATTAGCAATCTGGAAGAGGGGATGAATAGTGAGGTGATAAAATTTGTTGATGCCAAAAAAAAAAAAAAATCATTTGTATTAATAAAGACTAGGGAGAATTTATGAGAACTCCAGTAGGAATGAAAACCACAACACAGTATTAACGTTGATGATGATTCACAGACACGTGCAAGGTAATGCATGTCAGAGCTAACAATTAAAACCTCAGGTATAGGATAATTACACACCTGAATATTAAAAAAATCTTATTTTTATTAAGCTTTACACATTGGGTCAAAATGTAGATGCAAGTTTTTAAAAAGCTGTTATGGATAGATAATAAAATAAGCTTCTAGATATGTGACAATGGGAACATATTCTAACCTCTAATTCATTTGGTGTACGTTTTGAACATACATAATTGTGTTTTAAGACATAATACAGAAAGAACAAGGACCAAATATGCAGAGATATATATGATGTGAAAACTGATTTTTACATAGGAACACATTTAATAAAAATAATAAATTAATTTCCATGTCTCCAAGATGATCTCATCTATGTCCCTGTAAATACTGTACCTTAAATTTTTCTAAAAATGAAATACATCATAAAATATCTGGTAAAAATTTTCTTTATCGAAATTGCTAATTTTAGTTTAGCATTTAGCAGAGATGATGCTACTTTTGCTAAGTACACCAGAATGAATTTGAGGACTGGTGGGGTCCACTCTACCATCAACCGCATGCTAGTAGAGACTCATTGCTAAGAAAATATCAAAAAAGGATAAAGATGGCATACGAAAGACAATATAATCTTCTAGATCTCTCTTATTTTGTCTTTCATTTATGAAGTTATTCTAATCTCTTTTGAGAGAAGAAAAGAGAGAGAAAAGAAGGACCTTATTATTGGTTTGGGCATCTTTTTGAAAAGGCCATCAATGAACATATTAGAGTATCATTAATTTTAAGACAGTCTCCATTTATTTAAAACAATAGGAGAACAATCAGCTTTTACAATAAAGCAATTTAAATCTTTGTAGGTTAATATCTTTTGGTCATCAAATTGCTATTTAAGTCTGCCAGATTCTAATAGAGGGGAGAAGATACACTTGAACATTTATTTCTTTCAATATTTCATTAACCAAAATTTAACAATTAAAAAATTTAAACTAAAATTTGAGCAAAACAAAATTTTTCTCCCTAAGTGATTTCTTAGAAGAATTTCATATCTTTGACTTATTGAGATACAATATTCAGGTAAACTTGATGCTTTTGTTTCTAGTATGTACCAACAATATCTAAACCATTGTTCTCCACAAGTTAAGCCACAGTTGATACCTTTCATTTACAAGCGAATATTACCTTGACAAAAGCTACTCCATTGGGTGATACTGTGATATCATGCCTAATTTGGTAAAGTAAATCTGGAGGTACTCTTAGAGAGGTACAGCCAAATTTGAACTCATCATACCTGTTAAGAAAAAGAACACTAAATAAAACTTTTTCACATCAAAGAATGGAGACATTAGGCAATTTTAGGATCTTTCCAATTCCATCAGAAATTCATTTTCAAATATCTGAACATAATCCAGATACTCAGCTATATGTCTACTTGCTGCATGACCAAATCATGGTTCTTCAAAGATGTTCACAATTAAAAGAAACACCTTTTAAATGGCACTATCCTAAAATTTATGGGTAAAATCTATATTGAAATACCAAATTTCAACTTTATATATGATTTTACTTATACTAAGTTACTTTAAGAAAAATGTAAACTTTAAATAAAGTTTACAAAGATTATAAATTTCCCAAATTCTTTTTCTTAATAAAAAGACAGGATTAACAATACGTTTTCCATAGATGCCTCCTACAAAGGAGTACATAAGAAAACAAACATTTGTTTTTAAATACATAAGAATCATTATAAAGGAAGACTCTGTATTTCTTACAAGTCAAGAAAAATATCTATTCTTTTAAGAATTTAAAATGCTATCCTTATTCAGCTTATCAAATTTAATTTACATGAATTAATAAAAGCTAACATTTACATTAAATTTTTTTTTTAATTTCTTATTTATTTATTTATTTTATTTGAGACAGATTCTCACTTTATTGCCTTCAGTAGAGTGCTGTGGCATCACAGCTAATACCAACCTCCAACTCCTGGGCAATTAGGTGATTCTCTTGCCTCAGCCTCCCGAGTAGCTGGGACCACAGGTGCCTGCCACAATGCCTGGCTATTTTTTTTGTTGCAGTTTAGCTGGTCTGGGTTTGAACCCACCAACCTCAGTATATGGGGCCAGTGCCCTACCCACTGAGCCACAGGTGCTGCCCTAACATTTACATTTTTAAAAATCATTGATTATTTCTTAAAAAAGTCAAAAGAAGGTAATAGCCAGAGTTATAAAATCACAGTCCTAAAACTGCTCCATTGAAAGATGATTTACTTTCAACAATTAAACTAATTTTAATTTTTTTTTTTTCTTTCTTTTAGAGACAGAGTCTCACTATATCATCCTGGGTAGAGTGCCATGGCATCACAGCTCATAGCAACCTTGGGCTTAAACGATTCTCTTGCCTCAGCCTCCCAATCATTGAGACTATAGGTACTCACCACAACACCCAGATTCTTTTTTGTTGCAGTTGTCATTGTTGTTTAGCTGGCCCAGGCAATTTGAACCCACCAGCCTGGGTGTGTGTGGCTTGTACTCTACTCACTGAGCTATGGGCACTGCCCACTAATTTTCATTTTAAAGACCATAGCTACATGTGGAGAGTGAAATAGATAGCTGAAAGGCTGATCTAGTCATGATCCCCTCATATAAATCATCCATCAAAGAAGCTGAATTAATCTATGTCAATTATTAGAGAATACAATAATGGATTAGCTGGGCTAAAAGCCCTTTCATCTTACTCATACGGACACTTATCAAGTGCAAAGGGATATTCAAAAAGGTCTATCTAATTTTAGTAGGGAGTACAAAGCACATCATAATTGTCAATGTGAAAAAACCTTACTTTCCCAAGTTTTCCACATGGCCAAGGCAGGTAGAAAAACAGTAGTTGTATGCAATCACAATAGAAGGATAAAGTGACTGGAAATCCAAAACAAGAACAGAGTTGCTGTAGAAGCGGGACTCAGGCTCCATAATTAGGGGAACACACTGCGGGGCTCTCATTCGGGATCTTTGCTGAATACTAGGTGTCACAGGAATATAGTTCATTGGTTTAGCAATACGCAACATCATTGATTCCACACGGTACTGCAGGCAGGGAGAGAGAGGTGATGAGAAGAAACACAGTTTAAATATAAATACCTTAGGCATGCTTTGGTTTTTCTTACAGTACAATTACATAGTTTTCTTTTTTCTTTCTTTCTTTCTTTTTTTTTTTTTTTTTTGAGACAGACTCACTTGTCCCCCTTGGTAGAGTGCCCTGGTGTCACAGCTCACAGCAACCTCAAACTCTTGTGCACAAGCAATTCACTTGCCTCAGCCTCCTGAGTAGCTGGGAGAACAGGCGCCTGCCACAACGCCCGGCTATTTTTAGACACGGGGTCTTGTTCTTGCTCAGGCTGGTCTCAAACCTGTGAGCTCAGAATCCACCCTTCTCAGCCTCCCAGAGTGCTAGGATTATAGGCATGAGCTACAGCGCCCACCCAATTACACATTTTTAGTCAACTTTCAGGTGCTAAAGGAGACATATATAAATCCTTTTACTATTCCTGCAACTTTTATAAAAACTGTAAAATAACTTGTAAGTCAATTTGAGAAGACAGATACAATTAGATCTCTTTTCATTTTAAAATACAGCTATACCATAATAAGCAAATGTGGTACAGACAATGGTTTGACAGTTTCATTTAAAAAGTTGGTCAATTGTAGCACCTGTGGCTCAAGGAGTAGGGTGCCACCCCCATATACCAGAGATGGCAGGTTCAAACCTGCCCTAGCCAAAAACTGCAAATAAATAAATAAATCCTAGTCTGTAACACCCCAATACCACTCTGTAATAATAAAAATAGCTCTAATAAATGGTTTTAATAAATAAATAAATAAAAAGGTGGTCAAGGGCTGGGCATGGTAGCTCACCCTGTAATCCCAGCACTTGGAAGGCCAAGGTGAGTGGACTGCCCTGAGCTCACTCACAGGTTTGAGACCGCCTGAGCCAGAGCAAGACCCCCCACCCCCCACCCAAAAAAAAGCCAGGTGTTGTGTCAGGTGCCTATAGCCCCAGCTGCTTGGGAGGCTGAGGCAAGAGGATAACCTAAACCCAAGAGTTTGAGGTTGCTGTGAGCTAAGACAGCACAGCACTCTGTCAGGGATGACAAAGTGAGACTGTCTCAAAACAAAATGAAACAAAAAAACCCCTGAGGTTCTAGGCGTTAGCATCTTTCTTGCTCTCTCCCCCTCCTGCAGGTGAGCCTCCTGTCTGTAAGGGGCACTAGTGAGCCAACCCTTGATGGCTTTTGGGGCACCTTGCACGGTATGGAGTCCACCAAGTTGGGTGACTGAAGATTTGATCAGTATCTTGGATTTTTTAATTCTAGATTTAGCATTCTACACTGAAGTCAGCACGGGCGTTTTCCAACTCCCGATGAAAAAGAAGAACTTATTCCTTTGGCACTGATCATGACTATTGCTGTGGGCAGAGTTTTGCTGTATATTGCCTTTGGAAAACAGACGTGATTATTGATAGAAAAAGAAATCCAGAACCTTGGGAAACTGTGGATGCTAGTGTACCTCAAAAGCTTGTAACAATCAACCAACAAGGGAAACCTATTGAAGAGCTGCAGAAGGTCTGAAGAGCAATCAAATGACCAGTCCTCACTTCTTTTTTCCAAAGAGTACTCTATGAATCTAGTGGAAACATTTCTGCACAAACTAGATTATAGGTAACAGTGTGCGGAAATGCTTCTGCTACATTTTTAGAGTTTGCCTACATATTTTGGACTCTGGATAAGGAATTAAAGGTAGTGCACCATAACCAAGTAGTGCAAAAGTAAGTTTCTATGTTTATTTTCCTGTTGTAAATTTGAATCTTGGATATTGAAATTGTTATGTTTATGATACCTGAATGTTTTTCTTAAAATGTATAAAGATTTATAATTTAGCTTGTCATCTGTAATAAAATACCATTCAGGGGGGAAAAAAGCTGGTCAATAATCATTTAGAAATTTATTTGGGAAAATTAGAGAATGAAAAAGCTGTCACAGGAGACTTGAAATAGATAAATGTTTCATAGTTTTTTTTTAAAAAAAAGAAACAAAAAGATTCCAGAATAAAAAGTAATTAGCTTATTACTAGCAAAATTGAATGAAGCAATTACCAATTGTTTATAATAACCACTACTAACCGATAGGCTGGAGTATTAATTAAAAATAGAAAGCACTCACAAGAACCATCATAGGTTCATTGAAATATTCTCGTGGAGTTTTAAAGTATCTTTGCCTTTCATTATAAGCCAGCTTAAATAGTTTTTAAAACTTGTGGGGTATTAATACAATAAATAGCTTATAATCAATAAATTTTAATAACTAAATAGGTAATGAAAAAGTAGTTAGGGCTCAGCACCTATAGCTCAGCGGCTAGGGCGCCAGCCACATACACCGGGGCTGGTGGTTCAAACCCAGCCCAGGCCTGCCAAACAACAATGGCAACTACAACAAAAAAATAGCTGGGTACTGTGGCAGGCACCTGTAGTGCCAGCTACTTGGGAGGCTAAGGCAAGAGAATTGCTTAAGCCCAAGAGTTTGAGGTTGCTGTGAGCTGTGATGTCACAGCACTCTACCAAGGGCACTCACTCTACCAGTGAGGCTCTGTCTCAAAAAAGCAAAGAAACAAAAAGAAAAAGTTAGAACTCTATTTTTGCTATATTTACTTAATTGGTAGATTGGGGAATATTATAGGCAAAAAGTAATAAAAAATAATTAAAATTTAGGATTTTATGAGTGATCTAATATAATATTCCTGATACTAGCTTAAAAAACTACAGGTATTCAAATAAATATTTGTTGAATGAATGCATGAAATAATTTTCAGAAAGGTATTTGGCAAAAATCTCTTATAACCTTGGGAAATTATTTACAGAGATGCAAATTAAATGATTTCTAAGATTCCATCATTTTTTTTTTTTTTTTTGAAACACCAGAGTGCAGTGTTGTGATCACAGCTCACTGCAGAACCTTATACTCTTGGACTCAAGTGATTCTCCTACTTCAGTCTCCCAAGTAGCTGGGAGTACAGGTGTGCACTAATTTTTCTATTTTTTGTAGAGATACAGTCTTGCTCTTGTTCAGGCTGGTTCTGAACTTCTGACCTCAAGCAACTCTCTTACTTCAAGCTCCCAAAGTGCTAGGATTATAGTAGCTGTGAGCCTCTGTCTCAGGACCCCTTTTATCATTAAAAAAAGAAAAAGAAAGGTAAACTTTTTGTCGCTTCCTCAATTCTATGGGGCATCTCTAATCACACTAACAATATTAAGAAATGCAATATCATCTTTAAAGGCATCGACATTTAATTTATCTCAGACACCAGCAGGGTCCATTTAATTTCTCAATGGTGTGAACAACTTTGCAGTGGCCAAAAAGTTGGTTTGGAAAGAAAATAAAAAGTGGAGCCTGTCAGAGTGAAATTAAAGTTTTCCAAAAAATAAAACAAGATTTTATTACCAAGCTATTTATTCGTTGGTACCAGATAGAAAGTTTAAAAAATCAAATCACTTCTAACATCTTAAAAGTAAGTATATCACTCATATAGAACTTTCAAGTGAGCCAGAAAATTGATTTCCTACCTGTGAACCCCTTGTCAGTACATGCAAAAACTGAATGCCAAAAAGTCTAGCCATTTCACTGGTTTTCCCAATCAGGTCCAGCTGTTCTAACATTTGGAGATTTCCACGGACACGGCTAACGTAATGATCAACCATTTTCCATCTGTTAAAAAAGAATCCATTACTATGAATATCAGGGAAAAATTTGGACATCTAAAACTAGTACTTTTTTTTTATTTTCTTGAGACAGAGTATCACTTTTGTTGTCCTCAGTAGAGTGCCGTGGTGGCACAGATCACAGCAACCTTAAACTCTTGGGCTTAGGCAATTCTCTTGCCTCAGCCTCCCAAGTAGCTGAGACTACAGGTACCTGCCACAATGCCCCGCTATTTTTTGTTTGTTTGCTTTGGCAGGTCCGGGCCAGATTCGAACCCACTAGCCCTGGTGCATGTGGCTGGTGCCCTAACCACTGACCTAAGGGCACCCAGCCTAGTACTATTTTCTATCAAACACCTATACATTAAAAGAGAAGTTACTTAAAGGAAGTCATGATAGAAGTGAAGAAGCTAAACATTAGAAAATATCAAGGGCATATAAGCCAGTTAAAAATATGTAAAATTTGGCTCAGCGCCTCTGGCTCAAGCAGCTAAGGCACTAGCCACATACACCTGAGCTGGCGGGTTTGAATCCAGCCCCGGCCCGCCAAACAACAATGACAGCTGCAACCCCCCAAAATAGCCAAGCGTTGTGGTGGATGCCTGTAATCCCAGCTACTTGGGAGGCGGAGGCAGGAGAATAGCTTGAGCACAGGAATTGGAGGTTGCTGTGAGCTGGGATGTCAAGGCATTCTACCCAGGGCGACAGCTTGAGGCTCTGTCTCAAAAAAAAAAAGTAAAATTTAAGATATATGGTTAAGGCCAAGGGAAATTATTTTCAATATTTTGCTTGATCTTGCTTTGTTCTTATTGTAAGAAAATTAACAATCCCCCTTAGATGTCATTGTTGAATTTGCAGTATTATTTATCATATCTATAGGTTTTTAAAGGAACATAAAGGCTCTGGATTATTATGGTAAATACAAGACTGGTAATTTGGTGTCAATTTAGAAAAATCAGAAAAACAATTTTTTTTTCTCCAAAACATGACAAAAAAGGGAAGATAATTTTTATGACACAATACATGTGGTAAATATACAAGGTCTGACAATTAAGTTCATGAAATTATCCTAGAAAACATGCCATATACCTCATTGGTGAATATCACTATAGTCATCTTTGAAGTAATCCCTTGGGAAGCTAAGCACTGATGCCAGTGCCTAGTCTACCATTTAAAGCAATTTTGGAAGTCCTTTTCTGAAATGACCATCAAAGCTATTATTTTATAGCATACAAAAATATGCAATAACAATGATGAATGCTATTCAGCAAGATACTGCCACAGGCTGACATAAGCATAGCTGCAAAGACACTAATATACCAAGGTTATGAAACCTTACTGAGTTATTTGTACAGTGCTGCCAACATAAGTACATGATGGCAAGTTCATGAACTTAACTGTTAGAACTCTGCATATCAAATCAGTTTTGATACATGTGAAAATACAAAAGTTCTTTGTTTGGCTTAAATCTTTAAAAAATTAACCTCTTTACCTGTTTTTTTAAGAAAACAAGCAAAGAACAAAACTAAAACCTTCACAAAATCTATAAAAATAACTTTGAATATTATTACGTCATTAAACTATAAGCATGACCCAAAGGTTTATTGTGAGGAATAAAAATTATTAATTTATTGAACATTAAGGTTCAAATATACATTGCAACCTTTAATTCTATCGCTTTTAGAAAAATATAGTCACATCACTGCTTAGTAAAAAGTTTAAAAACCTTTTCCTTTGATACATAACTAATACATACAAAAAATTAGAAAATGAACTTGAAGAAGAAAAAAAATCACCCTATAATCAAAAGACAGATAATAAGTATTAGCAAGAATGTGGAGAAACTGAGACTCTAATACACTGCTTATAGGAATGTAAAATAGTGAAGTTCTTTGGGAAACAGTTTGACGTTTTCTCAAATGGTTAAACACAGAGTTACTATATATTGTAAAATCCACCAAAAATTCTACTTTTAGGTATATACCCAAGAGGAATAAAAACAGAGGTCTACACAAAAATTTGTATACCAATGTTCACCACAAAATAAGTCACAATAGCCAAAATGTGGAAATAACCTAAATCTTCATCAACTGATGAAGGAATAAATAAAATGTGGTATATAGCCATGCAATAGAATATTTTTCAGCAATAAAAGAAAATGAAGTACATGCTTGAACATGGGTAAGTCTATATAGATAGCATTATATTAAAAAAAGCCAGTCACAAAAGATTATATACTATATGATTCTGTTTATAGGAAATGTCCAGAATAGGCCACTAATCTAGCGGTTTGAGGGAGGGGAGTTGGGATTGAAGAAGTCTCAGGGGATGACAGTATTAAGATAATAAGCGTCAAGGATGATGGCTAAAGAATGAAGAGTTTATTTTTGGGGTAATGAAAATATTCTAAAATTTATCTGTGATTATGGTTGCACAACTTGTTAATATACAAAAAGCCACCGAATTACACATTTTAAAAATGGGGGAAATATGTGTGTATTAAAGCTCATTAAGCTATAAAAAAGAAGTAGGCAAACATAAAGAAAACCTAAACTCTATAAGCACTCAATTCTTCAACAAAGTAAACAAATACTGTTTTATAATTTACATTTTAAACTTAATGTATTCTGACTATTTGCCCATATTTATTTTGTAGCTATTAAGTGTATCATTGTATAATTATAATTTATTCAATCAAACCTGTTACTAATTTTTTTTTTTTTTTAAGAGCCTGGGTCTCAATCTGTCATCTATGCTGGAGAGCAGTGGCATGATCACAGCTCACTGTAACTTTGAACTCCTGCGCTCAAAAGATGGTCCCACCTCAGTCATGTGAGTAGCTGGGACAACAGGTATGTGCCACCACAATTGGCTAATTAAAATTTATTTTGAAGAGAAAGGGTATTGCTATGTTGCTCAGACTGGTCTTGAACTCCTGGCCTCTAGTGTTTCTCTCATCCTGGCTTTCCCACAGTGCTGGAAGCATAGATGTAAGCCACTAGTTGGCCTTGATTACTTTTATTACTATAAGCAATGCTGTGATGAACATTTTTATAGTAAAGTCTTTATACAACTTAATTATTTAAGCTGCTTAAATAATTTTTAAGGACCTTTAAGGAGCTTAAATATTTTGTTAAGATAAACTAGACTTTGTCAAAGTTTTCAGTATAAAGCACCTTGCTTTCCACAAAGATTTTAAAAATTTACATTCATACTAGTGATGATAAAGTGCTTCTTTCCTACCTTGTCAACAATGAGGATTACAATTTTTTCAGTTATTACTAATATGACTGGTAAAAAAAATCACATTTTAATCTGTATTTATTTTTTGTTTTAGGTCATTAGTGTAACCTTTCAACAATACATATTTGCCAAATATAAATTATATGTAGATCAGATCAGTCCCTTTAAAATGGATAGAATGGCTTACCTTTCTGTAGAATGTGTGGGTGGAGCTTTAGAATAGAGCATGAAAGGCAATACATTTACACTTGCTCTCTCAATACACGGACAGAAGGCAGACCCAGAGAAATGTGCCAAATGAGACACTAATACAATTGGTGAAAAATCCAGGCAATACATTAGCTTTTTGCTGAGATTTATAAAGCATGAGAAAACACATGTAAGAATCTGTTTTAACAATGATGCTTACTGAACAGATGAATGCTTTTTGGAAAACCAAAGATGGCAATTCAGGAGGTAGGTTACTGACTGAAGTACTGTGATAAATTGTTCTGGAAAATGTATTTAAAAATTTGTGTTGATAAAACATGTTTAATTCTATTTTCATTATTTTGTTCATCCTAAAGTCCTATTTTTTTTTTTGATAGGACATTAATTCTTGCAATATATTTTTGCAATTCATGGTGCAATCAAGAAATATAATAAGGCTCGGCACCCGTAGCTCAGTGAGCAGGGCCCTGGCCACATACACCGAGGCTAGTGGGTTTGAGCCCAGCCCAGGACTGCTAAACAACAATGACGGCTGCAACCAAAAATAGCCAGGCATTGTGGAGGGTGCCTGTAGTCCCAGCTACTCAGTAGTCTGAGGCAAGAGAATCGCTCAAGCCCAAGAGTTTGAGGTTGCTATGAGCTGTGACGCCATGGCACTCTACTGAGGGTGACATAGTGAGACTCTCGAAAAACAAAACAAACAAACAAAAAGAAACATAATTAGTATGTTAAGAATAAATTACTTTAGTAAGATGATTTTCTATTTATTATAAAGGTAGCCATTTCTATACCGTATATAAAATAGTTGAATATTTCAGACATTTCGATATTTTCCTTTAAGAATTATTGTTCGTGTTTTTTAACTCACATTTTTCTTGATTTAAAAATACATAATATGTATCGTTAATATATTTATTAACTGTTACTGTCTTGAAATTGCTCTCCTAGGTTATTGTTAGCCTTTTAATTTTGCCGATGGTGTTTACTAAGGTATAAACGTTTGCTTCTGGGCAGAAATGGTGAAAGTAAGTCTGTGTATACTAGATACTTAGTGTACAAAATTAATTAAACAATCTTAAAGGCTCCTGATTCATTCATTCATTCATTCATTTTCTAATGATACCTAAAAGGTTTCGGATCTAAATCCATATCACTAAGATCAACTCTATTCTCCGAGAGAACACAGTCTATCAGGATTTCAAATGAATGGGTTTAATACTATATTTTAAAAGAAATATTTTTTACCATAGTACATAAAATATATATATTTTTTAAAAAAGAAGAAACAGTTATTTCACATTTTGAGAAATATAGTCTAACAGATGTTCTCAAGTTAGTTGGGGCACTTTGGGGTGAGAGAGCCCTAGGTTCAAAATGTGGCTTTATTATATAAGCTACTATGTAACCTTAGGCAAATCATTTAACCCTCTAGGCTTTTGTTTTAATATATGTAAAAACAGGAATAATAATAAACCTATTGTAAAGTGTTAGGCAAAAGTAAGAACTTAATAATTATGGCTTCTATTATTATGATAATTATAGTAATTGCTTTTCATTTAGTATCTAATTCTCTATCCTGAAAAGAAAGATCTACCAATTAATTAACTTATTGAGAGCATTCTATATGCTAAAGATTTTACATGCGCTATCTTGTTTAATTTTTACTTCACTCTATAAGGTGGAATGTTATTAGTATCCCTGTATTATAGATACAGAAGTTGAAGATTACTGTGAGGTTAATTTGTCTAAGGCTACAAACCTACCATATAGAACCTAAGCTTCTGGACCAAAAAATTATAACAAATAGATTAAGCAGTGACAATATGATCAAAGAAAACAAGACTCCATTTTATAAATGAGTTAACTGTCCTACTAAATTTCTAGTATTACAGCAGTGAATTATTCATTTCTTCACTAACAAAGAAGGTAGAACCATTGCTTATTCATATCACATGATATTAATGTATTCTTCCATATTGTCAGTCAAGTAATATAAATAAATAAAACACATTTTATCTTTCATAACTAAAGGTTACCAATAATTTAACAAAGGATATTTTAGCTTGTATAATTTACCTACTGGACAATAACTGCTCTTTTTTGATCTAGATTTACTCATACATAGGCATGAATATAAAAAATACTTTGAGCAGTTAATATTTTAAAAGCATTTTAAAAATGGGCTTTTTTTATAGTGGTTTTTTTTTTCTGTTTGTTTTTTGAGACAGAGTCTCAAAATGGGCTTTTTAAATTAAAAAAGTGGGCTTGGTGCCCACAGCTCAGTGATTAGGGTGCTGGCCATATACACGGGGGCTGGTGGATTCGAACCTGGCCAATGCCTGCTAAATAACAATGACAACTTCAACAAAAAAATAGCTGGGTGTTGTGGCAAGTGCCTGTAGTCCCAGTTACTTAGGAGGTTGAGGCAAGAGGATCGCTTAAGACCAAGAGTCTGAGGTTGCTGTGACGCCATGGCACAGCTTGAGATTCTGTCTCAAAAAAAAAAAAAAAAAAGAAATTTAAAAAGTGATCTTTCTAAAATAAGATTACCTTCATTCCTACTTTCTACTCCTATCTGTCTAACCACATAGTATAAAAAGATAATGGGTAATTGTGGTTTTTAAAAAACTAACATGACAAGTCAACTTTTGTTAGGTTTCTTTTTTGAATTGTTAACATAAAGAAGCATGCCATCCTCCTTACACTGTCAAACTCAAGAGTAATAGGCAAATACAAATTTTGATTAAGAGAAGAGGAAGGGAAATAAAATTATAAAGTATGAACTACTCAAGACAGTCTTGCATCCCTGGGATGAAACCTACTTGATCAAATCTATTGGCTAGGATTTTGTTGAAAACTTTTACATCATTTTCATTAGTGAAATTGGTCTGAAGTTCTCCTTTTTAGTTGGGTCTTTTCCTGGTTTGGGTATCAGGGTGATGTATGCCTCATAGAATGTGTTAGGGAAGATTCCTTCCTCCTCAATTTTTTGGAATAATTTTTCCAATATGGGAATAAACTCTACTTTGAAGGTTTGATAGAATTCTGGTGTGAAGCCGTCTGGACAAAAAAACCCTGTATAGCTAAGGTAGTTCTTAATAATAAAAACAAAGCTAGGGGTCAGCCTACCAGACTTTAGGTTTTACTATAAGGGCATAGTGATCAAAACAGCGTGGTTTTGGCACAGAAATATAGACACAGACATTTGGAACTGAATAGAAAACCATGAGATGAAACTAACATCTTACAGCTACCTAAAAAACCAAACAAGAACATACACTGGGGGAAAGACTCCCTATTCAATTAATGGTGCTGGGAGAACTGGATATCCACATGTAAAAGACTGCAACAGGACCTACTTTTCTCCACTCACAAAAATTGATTCAAGATGAATAAAAGACGTAAATTTAAGGCATGAAACTATAAATATCCTCAAAGAAAGCATGGGAAAAACACTTGATATCAGCCTGGGGAAAGACTTTATGAAGACTTCTGTGGCAACTGTAATAACAACAAAAATAAACAAATTGGACTTAATTAAACTTGAAAAGCTTCTATGCAACTAAGGAGACAACCACCAAAGCAAACAGACAACCTACACAATGGAAAAGGATATTTGCATATTTTGAATCAGACAAAAGCTTGATAACTAGGATCTACAGAGAACTCAAATTAATTAACATGAAAAAAGTCCACAATCCCTTATATCAATGGGCAAGAGAGATGAACAGAACCTTTTCTAAAGAACACAGACAAATGGCTAACAAACATGAAAAAAAAATGCCCATTGTCCCTAATTATTATAGAAATGCAAATCAAAACCACCCTGAGATAACATCTAACCCCAACAAGAATGGCCCACATCACAAAATCTCAAAACTGCAGATGCTGGTGTGAATGTGGAAAGAAGGGAACACTTTTACACTGCTGGTGGGACTGCAAACTAATACAACCTTTTTGGAAGGAAGTATGGAGAACCCTCAAAGAACTTAAACTAGACCTCCCATTTGATCCTGCAATCCCATTACTGGGCATTTACCCAGAAGAAAAAAAATCCTTTTACCATAAGGACATTTGCACTAGACTGTTTATCACAGCTCAATATACAATTGCCAAAATGTGGAAACAGCCTAAATGCCTACCAACCCAGGAATGGATTAACAGGCTGTGGTAGATGTATACTATGAAATACTATTTAGCCATTAAAAAGATAGATACTTCATATCTTTTGTATTAACCTGGATTGAGTTAGGAACACATTATTTTTAGTAAAACAGCACAAGAATGGAGAAGCAAGAATCCTATGTACTCGTTTCTGATATGAGGACAATTAATGACCTGTACATGGTGGGGGGGTGGGGGAAGGAGAGAGCAAACAGAGGGAAGGAGGAAGGGGGTGGGGGCGTCACAGTGTGCAACATACCTTTTGGGGGTGGGACACAATTATAAGAGGGTCTTTACCTAACAAATGCAATCAACGCAACCTGGTTCTTTGTACCCTCAATGAATCCCCAACAATTCAAAAAGAATACATATATTTTCTTAAAACACTATGGAAAACCAATACAAATCAAAAAATGTCCTTACAAAAAAGTAAGTCTGAGACCAGATGTAGGGGCTCACACCTGTAATCTTGGTACCCTGGGAGGCTGAGTTGGGTGAATTGCTTGAGCTCACGGAGACCCTGTCACTACTGAAAATAGAAAAATTGAGGCAAGAGAATTGCTTAAACCCAAGAGTTGGAGGTTGTTGTGAGCTATGATGACACCATGGTACTCTACCGAAGGCGAAGCTTGAGACTCTTTTGGCTGTGGTAAAGTTAACTGGCAATGGACTAGCCCTCCTACCTGGATAAAGAGGTAAGGCAATGAACAACAGGCAACGTAAGACTGTTCCTTAAGACAAGGAGAACTCATGAAGTGAACCCCAGCTCAGTGTGGAGACAATTTCCTAGACATACTATAGTACATGCTAGGGTCTAAGCAGAGCCTGGATGTCCAACTAAGCCAAAGAAGAAGAGAATAGAGTTCATTAGCCCATAGCTAGAGTCTATGGGATGGGACACCAGAGCTAAGGGAACTATGCAAATGGTAGGAGTTGGGGGGTCAGTACAGGTGGGGGTGACTGTGAATGACTGGCCAGGGCTGTGCTGAAAATGAACAGGATGAAATCACATTAGGTTTATTAGAGAGCAGCTGCTTGAGGGTTGATTTTGGGCAGAACTGGTCAGATAGGTTGGGACTAGAGACCTAGCAATGCCACAGTGGAGAGACCTCATTACCCGCTTATTAACAGCTTTGGCTTCTAGCTGAGAGCCCGAAAAACCATGTCTTAGGAGGCCTTTGCCCTATAGTAAGGCCTACTCTAGACAAAACTTAAAACCAAGTACTGACAAAAGGGACAAAGTTGGGAGATCAAGTCCTGTCAAAGATCCTAGGCAAAGGAACACTACTGCTGAGGAAGGAGTAGAAGAAAAAGCCATTTGCCCCTGGGGAGGGTCAGGAAGCTTGCTTGGGTCCAGGACCTGCCAATGTTACAAAGCAAGACTCTGTTGCCACCATGGAAGAGTATGAGTGCTGAGCAAGCCCCATTTCTGAGCCCCAGAGTAACAGAAATATCCAGAAGAACTAACAAACTCCCCGTCTCCACTATAAATCTATCACTGATTAAATGTAACTCTGAAAAGTAAATGAATTGCATATACTAGAAAAATGAGAATAATTGTTAACTTCTTATCAGAAATAATATAGGCTAGAAGAAAAGGGAACAAAATCTTTAGAGTAG
Organism: Loris lydekkerianus; assembly: GCA_963574355.1. Lineage (NCBI taxonomy): Eukaryota > Metazoa > Chordata > Mammalia > Primates > Lorisidae > Loris > Loris lydekkerianus. The sequence continues at coordinate 20,537 of CAUYPK010122368.1, forward strand.
TAAAAGAAAAAACAAAAAAAGAACAAAATCTCAACCTCAGAATGAGGCAGACAGTGAAAATGTCATTCAAAAATAAGGATAAAATAAAGATATTTTCAGATAAACAAGGTCTGAGAGAATTTCTTGTCAGTAGACTTGCAGTAGAAGAATTGCCAAAGAAAACAGACTGACAGTTCTTAAAATGCTAACACACACTAGGCACGTGACTTAGCAATTCCACTCCTAAAAGAAATGAAAATGTATGTTCATACAAAGCTTTATTACAGTTTTGTTCATAATAGCTTCAAACTAAAAACAACCCAAATGTCCATCAACAGATGAATGGATAAATTGTGGTATATTCACATAAGGGAACACTATTTAATAATAAAAAGGAATAAACATCTGGTTTATACAACATGGTTCAATCTCAAAAAACATTATGCTGAGTTTTTTCAAAGAAGCCAGATACAGAGGAGCAGATTATGAATATTTCCATTTCTATGAACTGGCAAAACTAATTTATAGCAATAGAAATACAATTGGTACTTACGTTGATGATTCGAGTTTATAGTATAAGTAGGTTGACTGCAAAGCTGTATAGAGAATTTTCTGGGCATAAGATACATTCTTTATTTGGACTTGGGTAGTTGTTACAGGGAAAATGCATTTTTCAGTCATAAAACAGTATGCATTAAGAGTGTACATTTTATTGTATAAAAATTAAACTTCAATAATGTTGATTATAAAAAAGATATCCTCTTCAGAATTATAAAATGTTACCTGTATAGATCTGTCTTGTTATCAAACCAGTCAGACAAGACCCGAAAGGTAAAGAGGGGAAAACGCTGGTGAAGAACATGAAAGCTCACATTTTCAAAGGTGTAGTTTGTTAGAGCCACCTAAAAATAAAAAAAGGTAAGATACCATTATAACAATATTTATGTGGTAAATTTAGATCCAAAATATCCAATATCACTTTAAATTGACATGAAAGCTACTTGTAAAAATGATTTGTGCTGTAACTGAATCTTAATTAATTCCAAACTACATATAGTCTAATGGGACAGAAATATCCATAACAAATGAATATGTCAGACTTGATGAGTTTCAAGTTGGTCATGTAATACTCATTTTAAGAAATGCCAATTCTTTTTATACTCTATGCTAACACAAATATTGACAGACAGAAGCATTGTCAAGCAAGTTAATTTTTGTTTTTTCCATACTTACTTTTTGGTTCTTGATGATATGATGACTAATGAAATTCCATAGATTTGCAGATGAGTTATTTAGTTAAAGACAGGCATTCATCCTCCTCCCCAAAATGACATTTCTTACTAGGACCCAATATGTAGGCATTATAGAGCCACTTAATTTCACTTCAAAAGCAAAAGATAAAAATGATAGAAATGTCTCCCTATATTTAAAATAATGTATGTAGGTAAAAGCTGTATTAATGGAAAAAGAATACTGAACCAGGGCCTCAATTTTTTTTTTTGTTTTTTGAGACAGAGTTTCACTATTTCCCAGGCTAGCGTGGCCATGGCATCAGATGAGCTCACAGCAATCTCAAACTTCTGGGCTCAAGTGATTCTCCTACCTTAGCCTCCCAAATAGCTGGGATTACAGGTGTACCATAACATCTGGCTAATTTTCTCTATTTTTAGTAGAGATAGTGTCTCACTTTTGCTCAGGCTGGTCTTGTGAATGCCTGATCTCAAGCAATCCTCCTGTCTCAGCTTCCTAAGAGTGCTAAGATTATAGGTGTGAGCCATAGCTCCTAGACAAATAAGAAAGGCAAAGGGCCCAAATTAATAAAATGTACTTCTAGGTAGATGATCTCTTAGAAATCACTAGAAAACAATAGCACCAGCACATAGCATACCTTATAGCATGCATGTACTTATACATACACATGTGTGTATGTGCATACCTCTCATAGGTTGTGAAACGGCTGAAGAGGCCTCGGCACAGCGGCTCACATCTGTTATCCTAGCATTCTGGGAGGCGGAGGTGGGTGGATTGCTTGAGCTCAGGAGTTCAAGACCAGCCTGAGGAAGAGTGAGAACCCATCTCTACTAAAACTAGAAAAAATAGCCAGATGTGGGTGCAGGCCTATAATCCCAGCTGCTTGAGAGGCTAAGAGAAGAAGATTGCTGAGAGAGACATTTAGGTTTGAGGTTGTTGTAAGCTATGACACCAGCATACTCTACCCAGGGTGACAGAATCAGATTCTTTCTCAAAAAAGAAAAAAAAAAAAAAAGAGAAGAAAAGGTAGAAGAGGCAATAGGATGAGGTATAAAGGCTGTAAGATTTGATAAAGAAGGATTATAAAATTACTAATAATAGCAGGATGAAAACCTGCATCAAAAGCAGTAAACAGAACAGTTCTAAAAGTTGGTGGCTGGGAGTGGTGGCTCATGCCTATAATTATAGCACTCCAGATAGAAGGCTTAGTGGGATAGATCACCTGAGCTTAGGAGTTAGAGGCCAGCCTGAGTGAAAGCAAGACACTGTCTATACTAAAAATAGCAAAACCTAGCCTGTGGTTGTGGCTGACACCTGTAGTTCCAGCAACTTGGGAGGCTGAGGCAAGGGGATTGCTTGAACCCAGGAGCTTGAGGTTGCTGTGAGCTTTGAGGCCATGGCACTCCACCCAGGGCACAGAGTGAGTGAGACTCTTGTCTCATAAATAAATAAACAAATAGATAAATAAAGTTACTAATGTGGAAAGCAAACCTAAATGTCTCTCTCAGAATGCAGATAAAGAGGACAAAAAGATAAAAATGGTAAGAAGGAAGATACGGGAAAAAGAGAATAGCAAGTAAAAATACAGATAATTAAGCTCCTAATGGAAAGCCTAATATAAAGGGGATAGAAGCAATAATTAGAGATATAATTAGCTGGACCTTAGATTTCTCCTCTGCAATACTAAATTCCAGAGTGAACAGCACCATACCTCCCTAAATTTTAAGACTACTATTAGCCCCACATATGCATAACAATTATGTGAAAAGAAAACAAAGATACTCCTTGAACTCTTCTTTTTGCAATGATTTTGTCCCCCCTCTCATCTCAGCCACTCACTCCCATGATCAGACCCTAAGGATCTACTGTATTATTACCAATAATCATACTCCTCCATAATCTCATGCCTCTCTCATTCTCTGACCACAATCTCCTGTCCTTCCTTCTTACTCTTTTCAGTGCCTCAACCTCTCTTTGTTCCTTAAATTCCACATTCAATCACAATAATTCACTATCTTTGCATATACTTTTCATTTCATTGCCCCTTTCCTGCTTCTGTTTTTTTTTAAAGTAAAGATACAGCTCTTTGCTTGTGAGCTGTGGTCAAATCTTACTCTCTGTTACCGTACATTTTCAGGCCGGGGCTGGGTTTGAACCCACCACCTTCTGTATATGGGGCCGGTGCCTTACTCCTTGAGCCACAAGCACCACCCATTTTAATTTCTTGATGAAAATCTCAAATAGGCTCTTAATGCCAATGTTTATACTATGTTTTCTCAAAATCTTCTGGATAAGTATTCCACTCTCTTCTTTCCTCAAACACCAAAGCCTCTCCACAATTACCTGTTAGCTGAGAGCAGTCACTCTTACTCGTCTAAGCAAACTGAAGCAATTGTAAGAGAACTTCCAGTTTCTTACATCACATATGTCCACTTAACCAACACCCCCACCTATGAATTCTGCTTTCTGCCTGTTAACAACAGAGGAACTAACTATATTTTATTAGGTTGTTTCAAAAGTTTTGTCCGTTTTAATGTCATGTGTTTTTGTAGCTCCATATCTCAATAAATATTCTATTGTGTCGTGGTATATACTGATCGATGGAGAATTGATGCTGTTTATTTTTTTCTACTTTTAATTTTTTTAATTCTTTTCAGCCTATTACTATATGATGTCATTAAGCGATTTTCGGCCAATTTTTCTCTACGAATTCAAATTGAACCAAAGTGCTGCCGAAACAGCCTGAAAAATTAACCAGGTATTTGGCAATGATAGTGTTAATGAATGCAGCACTGTTCAACGTTGGTTTGCGAAATTTCGTTCCGGAAATTTTAGCCTCAAAGATGAGCCCCGAAGTGGTCGATCTAGAGTAATCCAGGACGAGGATTTGAGGACC
>CAUYPK010122370.1:0-20918 GCA_963574355.1 Loris lydekkerianus
AACAAAATCCCAAAACCAGAAATGTTGGCGTGGATGTGGAGGAAAGGGCACACTTCTACACTGCTGGTGGGAATGCCCACTAATCCGTTCCCTCTGGAAGGATGTCTGGAGAATACTTAGAGACCTAAAAATAGACCTGCCATTCGATCCTATAATTCCTTCCCTTCTGGGTTTATACCAGAAGACCAAAAGTCACAATATAACAAACACATCTGTACTATAATGTTTATTGCAGCCCAATTCATAATTGCTAAGTCATGGAAGAAGCCCAAGTGCCCATCGATCCACAAATGGACTAGGAAATTGTGGTACATGTATACCATGGAATACTATGCAGCCTTAAAGAAAGATGGAGACTTTAGCTCTTTCATGTTTACATGGATGGAGCTGGAACATATTCTTCTTAGCAAAGTATCTCAGGAATGGAAGAAAAAGTATCTAATGTACTCAGCCCTACTATGAAGCTAAATTATAGCTTTCACATGAAGACTATAACCCAACTATAGCACAAGACTATGGGGAAAGGGCCAAGGAAGGGGAAGGGAGGAGGGAGGTTTTGGTGGAGGGAGGGTAATGGGTGGGGCCACAACTAGGGTGCATCTTAGAATGGGTACAGGTGATTGCACTAATGTACACAGCTATGATTTAACAATAAAATAATAATAATGATATATATAAGATTATATAAGATAATATGATATTACTTTATAAGATGTGTTTTTATTGCCCATTAAACTTTATGTTTCTTTTTATTTCCCATTAAATTGTCATCCAATGTATTTATAATTAATTTACCCTTTTTTATTAAATACATAGAATACATTTGATCATAATGTCTATTGAAATTATTGAAGTTATTTCTAATTTTTACATGATTCTTAACTATTTCCAAAAGCTAAACTTGCATGTCCTAGCTGAATCCTTGTTTCACACAAAGCATGTCATCTGGGGTACATCTGGGGTACTGTATTGTCACAGACTAAGCAATTAAAACATTGTTGTCTTACTTTGTTTTATGACTTTATAAAATGAATAATTTATCTGAGAGCTATATCACATTAACCTCATCTTAACTTCTTCATTAGTCTATTTTACAAGATACATTTTAATTTTTCAATGACTTTTACAGTGCACCTCAAAATATGTATTATCCAATTTATATGAATTAAAAATAAAGTCACATATTTTCCAACAGAAATATCGATTTGGCCGAGAGTTTCGACATTGAGGACTAATTTTGCAAATTAAATTTCAGTTACCATTTACAATGAATTTAATTAGAAAAATTCATAGTTCTAAAAAGAAACTATCTCTAAAACATGATATTACATTTTATCAAAAATTATCATGTTAACAAAGCTGTACTGAAATTAATAATATGTTTATTTTCCCAAATCTTTCTAATTATGTTGGGTTAAACCAAGTTATTCTAAATAAAAGAGCATTCTTTTCATTGACATTTCTGGTATACTTCCCAGAAACCAAGACAGTAAATGACTATACTGTCTGTATAGCAAAATGTTTTGCAAGTCAGGTTGTTTCTAAATCTTTACTATAAGTATAATTGAAGGCAAACCTAATTGAGTTGTCAGTTGACAGACCATTAACCTAATTTTTAGGATAATTACATTAATTTTTAACAATATAACTCTTTTATGAGTTCAAGTAATTAACATAGTTTAGCAAAATAATTTCATTCCCATCCACTTATTTATGTGAAAAAGATTTTTTAGCAGCTTCAGCAATACCAATGAAAAGCAAGAATAGAATTTACATTGAATTTATGTTTATCTTTCCTTTTTCATGTATATACAAACTACAGGTATACCTTGTTTTGGTGTTCTTACTGCACTTTGCAATATTACATTTTTCAAATTGAAGGTTTATGGAAACCCTGTGTCAGGTAAGTCCATTGGTGCCATTTTTCACAGTATATGTCTTACTTTATGTCTTTGTCACATTTGGGTACTTCTCACAATATTTTGAAGTTTTTATTACAATTATATCTGTTACCATGGTCTGTGATTAATAATCTTTGCTGTCACTATTATAATTGTCTTGAGGCACCCCAAGACAGTGAATTTAATCAATAAATGTTGAGTGTGTTCTGACTGCTCCACCAACCGGCCATTTCCCACTTTTCTTCTTCTCCACGGGGCTCCCTATTCCCCAAGGTGCAACAATATTGATATTAGACCAATCAATAACCCTACAATAGCTTCTAATTATTCAAGTAGAAGGAAGACACACATCTCTCATTCTCTATCAAAAGCTAGAATGATTAAGCTTAGTGAGGAAGTTATGTCAAAACCCAAGACAAGCTGAAAGCTAGGCTTCTTGGCCTACTTGTAAATGAAAAAAGAAAAAATTCTCAAAGGAAATTAATTCTACTTCAGTGCACACATGATTGATAAGAAAGCAAAACACTCTTATTGCTGATATGGAGGCAGTTCGAGTGGTCTGGACAGAAGATCAAATAAACCACAACATTTCCTTAAACCAAAACCTAATCCAGAGCAGCACCCTAATACTTTTCAATTCTGTGAAGGCCGAGAGAGGTGAGGAAGCTGCAGAAGAAAAGTTTGGAGCTAACAGAAGCTGATACACAAGTTTTAAGGAAACACGACAGCTCCATAACATAAAAGAACAAGGCAAAGCAGCAAGAGCTGATGTATTATAGAAACTAGCAAGAAGGTTGGGGTGAGATTACTCATGAATGTGGCTACACTCAACAGATTTTCAGAATAGATGAAACAGCCTTCTAAAGGTCAATTCCTGGTTGACTAGGAATAGGCTGACTCTCTTGTTAAGGGTTAATGCAGCTGGTGACTTGAAATTGAAGACAGTGCTCATTTGACCATTCCGAACATCCTGATGCCCATAAGAACTATATTAATCTACTCTGTCTATGGAAAGGCTGAATGACACATCTGTTTACAGGATGGTTTACTGAATATTTTAAGCCTATTGTTGAGATCTCCTACTCAGAAAAAAGGTTTCTTTTGAAATATTGCTGCTCATTGACAATGTACCTGATCACCCCAAAAGCACTAATGGAGATGTACAAGAAGATTAATGTTGTTTCCACGAATGCTAACACAACAGTCATTCTGCAGCCCATAGATCAAGGAGTAATTACAACTTTCAGGTCTTATTGGTTACAAAATACATTTTGTAAGGCTATTAGTAGCTATAGATAATAATTCCTCTGATATACCCGGCCAAAGTCAATTGAAATTCTTTTTGGAAATGATTCACCTTTTTAGGTGCCGTTAAAAACATTTGTGATTAATAGGAGGAAGTTAAAATGCCAGTATTAATGGGAGTTTGGAAGAAGTTAATTCCAACCCTCCTGAATGACTTTGAGGGGTTTGAGACTTCAGTGAAGGAAGTAACTGAAGATGCAATAGAAAGAGCAACTAGAATTGGAAGTAGAGCCTGAATTGCTGCAATCTCATGATAAAACTTTAACATTAAAAAAAATTGAAATAGATCATTTAACTAGAAAATAGAGTGAATTATTAAACTACGCATGAAATTAATAACCATCTAATTTATGAGAAAGTTCAACTCTGGAGACAGAGGTGAAAATGGAATTGAGAGGGAGTATATAGAGGCTTTTACTGAATTTGTAATGTTTTCTTATTTAAAAAAACCTGAAGTAGTTAAAGCTGATTACTGGGCCTTTTAAAATTTCATAAAGCTGGGAGGTGGGCATATAAGTTATCATATACATGTCTATATATTTGAACTATTTTTATAATAAAAGAAGCTATGGGCAACACCTATGGCTCAAAGGAATAGTGCGCCAGCCCCATATACCAAGGGTGATGGGTTCAAACCTGGCCCCGACCAAAAACTGCAAAAAACAAACAAACAAAAAAAAAAAAAAACAAGAATTTTATTGGCTAAATTTGACAATAGACTTCTATAAAAAGAAGCTAAAAGGAAAAGAAATGTGTAGCCCAGGCACAGTGGCTCACGCCTGTAATCCTAGCACTTTAGGAGGTCAAGGCGGAGGACAGCTTGAGGCCAAGAGTTCAAGACCAGCGTGGGCAAAAGCAAGACTTTATCTCTATAAAAAAATAGAAAAATTAGCCAGATGTAATGGTGTGTACTGGGAGTCCCAGATACTTGGGAGACTAAGATGGAAGAATCCCTTGACTGCAAGAATTTGAGGTTGCAGTTGAGGTATGATGACGCTACTGTGCTCTAGCCAGGCAACTGAGCAAGACTGTCCTCAAAAAAAAAAAAAAAGAAAAAAAGACAAACTGTAAAAGTAAAAAAATACAATGTATTCTAAAATGGCAGAGGAAAAAAATAGAAAAAAGTTATTAGTCCACCAGACTGGAGAAAAAAAGAAAAAGAATACAAAGAGAAAAACAATGAATTAAAGACACAAAGTGTTAGATTGTTAAATATATCAATATTTATCACAATATATGTAAAGAGATCAAATTTGTCCATTAAAACATAGACATCCTCAGATTTTTCTAAATGACAAAAAAGATTAAGTAAAGGGAATTAAGAAATACCAGACAAATTCTTTCCCAAGGAAAATTAGGGTAACAATATTAAGACAAAAGGCAATGATGGAAGTAGACAGAGAAACCACGTAATTAAATATTAGGAGCATTTCACTCAGTAGATAGAACCATGAATTCGTGTGCATTTAACAACATAAACACAAAAAGCAAAAACATGACAAAAGCACAGTGAGATGCTGACAAATCGCAACCACAGAGGAGACTTTACCTCATCTGTTTCAGAATATGGTAAATTCCCACATCCTGGGGATGCAGATAATTTGAGCAAACAGATTAATATTTGACTTCATGAGTATATTTGGCAAAACTTGCATAAAAAGACACAAAAGAGAGAGCATATACTGTTTCAAGTTACACATAGAACAATGACAGAAATCTAACACAGGTTAACTTTTCAAATAAGGCTCTTTTCAAACCAATTTCAAGTCATCAATTATACCGACCATATTCCATTACCACAATAAAACTCAATTTAAAAAAACAATAAAAACATAATTTATAATGCTAACAGGATTGAAAACTTTTCAAAAATTTTATTTATTATTTTTAGAGACAGCTCTGTTGCCCAAGCTGGAGTACAATGCAGGGATCACAGCTCACGCCAACTTCAAAGTCCTGGCTCACGGGTTCCTTCCACCTCACCCTCCCAAGAAACTGAGATTTAGGCATGGCCCAACCACCTGGCTCATGTTTTTCCTTTTTGTAGAAGCCAAGTCTTTATGCGGCCCAGGCTGGTCTCAAACTCGGGCTCAGGCGATTCTCCTGCCTCAGTCTCCCAAAATGCTGGCATGAGCCACCTGGCCTGAAAACCTTTTAAAATGTACTCGGGATAAGAATGAAGTTATTATCCGATTTTGTCCAGTCCAGCGTCGTACATTTACATTTGTGAAATACTAAGATCTGAGTTTAAATTCCACCTCGAACAGTGGCAATACCACATATGATCCACTAGATGTCAGGGTTGCTTTATTTTTATGTTCATTTCCCGGCATAGCGGTGTCAACAGCCAAAGAAATGCAATGAGTTAGATTTCAGATCTAGTTGCACGTTCTTTTGGGTTTGACCCAAAATCTAATAACAAGGAAATAATATTTATAGTGCATAATTTTTAATGTGAAATACAAATATCAATTTTATCACATAATAGTTTCCTGAATCTCTTTATGTGTGATTTCCATCAATTAATTTTTAACTTCCTAAAGCAATTTTGTATGATTCTAAAGGTGCTTTAAGGAACAAGCAAGACAGAAAGGATTTTCAGTTGCTTCAAAGGGACAAAAAAAAAACACAAAAAGCTAAACTGTCTGTGGTACATATATCCAATAAAGGGTATTTCCCTTAAAAATACAGCCTTGTGACATAAATAATGCGTGGAATTAGAAAGGATCTTGAAAAGCCATCTATCCTAACTGCCTGCATCCTAAAAACTGACAAATGGGGACTAAGTCTATTTTTAAAGACTCCAGGAAAGGAAATCATGAGTCAGGAAGTTCTTCCTATCTAACCTAAATCCCTCCTGATGAAGTTTAATCCCATTTCCTCTAGTGTGGGCCTTTTTAGTGAGAATGAAAGACATCTGTTGCCTGCCATCCTCATCTAGAGAATAACCCTTCACATCCCAGACTATGCGCTTATCAGGCTCTCATGAACTACAAATGGATCTCAGCATGGCAGGTAGCTACAAGCAGCTGTCAAGTAAATTAATAACAGCCCAAAAGGTATCATTACAAAAGTCTCTCTAACAAAAGCCACTTGTAAAGAGGTCTGATTTAGAAGTACTGAAGTATGAACAGAAGTAAAGAGATATGGGTTCTTATCTCCACTCTTACAGAGGTCCTCAAACTTTTTAAACAGGGGGCCAGTTCACTGTCCCTCAGATCATTGGAGGGTCAGACTACAGTTTAAAAAAAAAACAACTATGAACAAATTCCTATGCACACTGCGTATATCTTATTTTGAAGTAAAAAAACAAAACGGGAATAAATACAATTCACACCGCCGCATGTGGCCCGCAGGCCATAGTTTAAGGACCCCTGAGAGGTTCCATCAGGTGATCACTATTGAGCACCTGTGTGTTACTGAACCCACAATGGGATTCTGGCCTAGGTCCTGTTACTCAATAGCACAGAAAGCCAATTCCTAAGACAAAAAGGTTTGCCAAGTAGAAAGAGAATTTAATACAGATGCTGTCACTTGGGAGACTGGAGAACTGCCTCAAATCCATTTCCCTGACTGGGGTATGGATTTTTATAAAGGGTTCAAGAAGGTGTCTACATGTACTGAGGCAGGTTGTGTTGAAAGCAATGTGTATAGGAGGTCTAATTCAGAAGTCACAGGGTAGTGGTGGATGGTGAATCATGGCGTTGTTATTCTGCAAAGAGTCTGCTATTCTATTTCTAGAAGACAACTCAAAAGGTGAAGGGGTTAAACAGAAAAGTTAGATATTCTGGTCACCCAGCTCTCCTAGCCTGGGAATCTAAAGCATAAAAAACCTACAGGGAAAACATACATGGGAGAGGGTGCCATTTTGTGTTTGATAATGGAGCAAGGTGCTTTAATTAATTCTTTATAATCTTCACAAGAAGAAGCCTGTGAGGTACGAGGAATCGTCATCATCACTACTCCTATGATAACTGTTTTCCAAATAAGAAAACTGGAAAGTTTATTCTTTTCTTCAGAGCACACAGCCAGGAGGAGACAGGGCTGCCTTTCACTCTTGACCCCAGGGTTTTGCTGGTAAAGCACATTACGGTTCTTCACCTCCTTCCAGCTTTAGAGCGAAGAGCTCTTAACCACCCCCACTAAAAAAAAAAGCATAAACGTGGGAGCAGATTAGGTTTCCTCTCCCAAGTCACCACCCCTCCCTTAACATGAACAAGGTTAATTAAAAGTTAGCCTTGTGTGTGTTCAGAGCTCATGCTCTGTTCTGTTTCTACCCTGTGGACAGAGCTACTCTGATATAAGTAGTGCCTGACAGTAACGATTGATATTCATGAAAATGGTTACCAAGTGAAGTCGTGCAATCTATACTATGTCTTTAAAAATGAGATTATTCACCACCATCTTGGGGGATGTGAAGACTATGGTCCTAGCTAAAGTCAGAACGTAGACTAGAAGGGAAAACTTCCCAGTCGTGACCAATATAGAACCCTGACGATTAGGTTAGCCTGTCCTGCCATTCAGGCACCTGCTGTCTCCCTCCCTTCTCTCTCCCATTAACTTACCTCCCTCCTTTTCATTTCTTCCTTCTTTCCTGCCTTCCTTCCTTCTTTTTTTTTATTTTCTCCTTTCTCCACTTTCCTTTTCCTTCCTTTTATCTTTTTCTCCTTCTTTAAATTACAAGACAACCACACATTCATTGGGAAGAAAAATCTAACAATGCAGTCATATTACAAAGTAAAAAAAGATTAAAGTTCTCTCTTGCCCTCTCCACACTCCCTCTCCAGGTAGTAACCACTGATAATAGTATCAGGTGTGTTCTTCAGGAAATTTTCTTCTCATTCACAAAGAAAAGGGAAAGAGAGCAGCACAGAGAAGGAAGAAACGTATTTCTACAAAACTGGGATACTATTGCACATTCTGTTCTGCAGCCTGCTTCTTTCACACAAAACTATCTCGTAGACAACTAATGTTTATATTTCCTTTTAACAGCTGTGCTGCATTTGTTCCCATGGATGCACCATAGTTTGTTAACCATTCCCTTGTCAACAGTCGTTTAGCTTCTATTCCTATTCCAGTTTGCTTCTATTCCAAGCCATGCTACAGGAAAAATTTTACCCACACGTCTTTATATGTTTAGCATGAATATTTCTGGGAGACAGATTTCACCAAGGGGAATTTCTGAGCAAAGGTAATAGCGATTAGAGTTGTGATAGACACAGCCAAATTGTTCTTCTAAAACTATCTAGGAAGTTACACTTCTCCCTGTTATTAGTTAGGTTTTCTAAAAACTTTTTCGATAAATTGAAACTATTATTATTTTCATAAAACAGGTAAACAGGAGTGCTGAATAGGGTATACAGAGGCCTCAGGACCTTAGTTTAAGAATACTTTCCACTTCCTTTTATCAATGTTTTATGAAATTGTTGCTTTTTCTCAAGGGGGGAAAAGTGGCATTTGTGAGGTTAGTTTCTTGGCTTTGAGGGGAGGGAGTTATAATTACCATAGAGAAGATGACAGATCTTATGTGCACATACACTTCAATGACTTTTGATAAATATGATAGAGAATATTTGTATGGCCTCAGGAAGTTCGCTTATATTCTCTTCCAATACATCTCAGCTTCCATGAATACTCTCATGCACATCTTTCTGTGGATAGATTTTCAGTTTCTTTGGGTAAGTACCTAGAAGTATAAATACTGGTGATAAGGTTGTTCTGTTTAATTTTATTAAAAATTACCAAATGGTACTCTATTTACCTAGCACCACTTTATATTCCTATTATGATTGTGTGAAATTTCTAGTGTTCCACAGTTTCACCAACATTTAGTATAAAATGATACATTATTGTTGTTTTAGTTTTCACGTCCCTGACACCCTCCTGGTTAATGATGTTTGAGCCTGTATTCTTATACATAGCTTTTCTCCTGTGAAGTATCAGTTCAAGTATCTTATCTACTTTTAACTGCTCATTTGTTTTTTTAATTGTTGACTTTAAGAGTTATTTATATTAATATATTTTTCCATGTCAGTCCTTTGTCAGATATGCATATGTGTATTACAAATATTTTCTCCCAGTCCATAGCTTATTGTTTTATTTTTCTAATGGATGCTCTACTCTCCTGTGCTTTCTTCTAGTAACTTTATCATTTTAGCTTTTAGGTTTGAATCTATACTTATTTGTCCAATTAATTGCCATGTATTGTGGGAGATAGGAGCTGAGGCTTATGTTTTTCTTTATGTTTCAGTACTGCTGGTTAACATAATGTTGACATAATGTTAGACATAATGTTGATGTATTTTCTTTTATTATCATTTTAATGTCCATAGGATCAATAGCTCAATTTCATTCTTGATATTAGTAATTTGAGCGTTCCTTTTTTCTTGATTAGCTGTGGTAGGGATCTATAAATTTCATTACTCTTTCCAAAGAAACAACATATGGCTTTTGTTAATTTTCTCTATTATTTTATATGGCATTGATTTCTATTCTTGTTTTTGTAATTTTTATATTTTCATATATATGGTTAAATTGGGTTTAATTTTTTCTTTTTTGTTGCAGTTTAGAGTGAAAATGTATAATATTAATATTACACCTTTCTTTTGCTAAAACTTTCTGTTTATTTCCTCTAAAAACTGTCATAACTATAGTCCATAAATTTTGGTATGTCGTATGTATGTTATCATTCATTTTGAAACAAGTTTCTAATTTTTTTTCCTGTGATTATTTCCTCTTCTTCTTTCTTCTTCTTCCTCTTTCTCTTCCTCTTCCTCTTCCTCCTCCTTCTCCTCCTCCTCTTCTTCTTCTTCTTCTTCCATGACACAGGTCTCACTCTGTCACCCAGTGTGGAGTGCAGTGACACAATCATTATTCACTACAACTTCAAACTCCTGGGCTCAATCAATCCTTCTGCCCAAAACCCCAAGCAGCTCGGACTACAGGCTGGCTAATTTTTGTGTTCTTTATAGACATGAAGTCTCAATGTGTAGCTCAGGCTGGTCCCAAACTCATGGCCTCAAGCAATCCTCTGGCCTCCAGCCTCCAAAAGTGCTGAGATTACAGGTATGAGCACCCATGCCTGGCTGGGAACTGCCACAGTTCATTTGGCAGTCTTCCGTTTACTTTATTGTAATTAATTTCTAATTTAAATCCATGTGGTAAGAAAAACTTTGTAAAATGTCCATCCTTTGAAATGGGAGACTATTTCAATATACCGTATATACTCGAGTATAAGCCGAGTTTTTTTCGGCACAAAATTTGTGCCGAGTTTGGGTTTTTCAGCACAAATTTTTGTACCGAAATTTTGTACCGAAAAAAACTCGGCTTATACTGGAGTATATACAGTAGGCCCAGCATATGGCCTTTCTTGATGAATAATTTATATGTACCTGAGAAGACTATATCTTCTGAGGTTGTTGGTTATAGTCTTTTATAAATGTCAGTTAAGTCAAGGTAGTTGATAGTGTTAAAATCTTCTGTATTATTGATTTTTCATCAGTTGTTCTATCACCACTGGGAGAGTAATGTTAAAATCTTTATGATTGTGGACTTTTTCATTAGTTCTGTTAGTTTTTGCCTCATATTTTGAGGCTCTGTTATTCACTGCATATACATTAATGGTTATTATGTCTTCCTGATGATTTGAACTTTTATCATTATGAAATGCCTTTAAATTCTACTAATCCTTTTTGCTTGAAGCCTACATTTGTGTTGGGTTAAAACAGCCATGCCATGTTTCTTTTACTCACAATTTGCATGGTAAATATTTTCACTTTTATTTTTAACATATCTGTGTCTTTATATTTACAGTGCATCTCTTATAAATGGCATATGGTTTTATCTTGCTTTTTCATGTCATTTGGCAATATTTTCTTTTATTGTATTTAATGTTTAGTCCATTTACATTCAGTATAAGTACTGATATAATAGGATTTATTATTTTGTTATTTTTTCTATTATCCAATCATTTTCCTTTGCTTCTACATCCCTGCATTATGTGGAGTTAATTCTGTTTTTTAAATATTCATTTTAATTTCCCTATGGACTTAACTATAACATTTTTTTATTTTTAAAATAATTATTTTGGGTATTATAATGTGCATTCTTAACTTATCAAAGTCCACTTGTAGTAAATATTTTACCCAGCTCATATGAAAGGTAAAAGCTCAGAAACAATAAAATTCCATTTATTCCCAGTGACATGTTACATATCCACATATATTATAAGTGCTACAATACAATGCTATAAATGTTGCTTTAAACAATGAGCTATTTTTTTAATTGGAAGACAAAATATTTTATATTTATTCCTTTTTAAACCATTATGGTGTCCTTTATTTTTTTTAATTGATCTGAATTTGTACCTAGTATTTTTCCTTCACCTTGAAAATTTTCCTTTAACATAACTTTAGGAAATCAGCTTCATACCTTCATTTTTGAAGGATGTTTTTGCTGGATGTAGAATTCTGGGTAGATAGATTTTATCATTCTGCAATTAAAATATATGGTTCCATTGTCCTCATCTCCATTGTCTCCGTTAAAAGGTAGATGATTAGTTGTATCATTGTTTCCTGCATGTGATGTCTTTTTTTCTCTAATAATTTCTCAGTATTTTTCTTTCCTCTTTCATTTTCAGAATTTTGGCTACACTGTGTCTAGATTTTTGTTTGTTTGTTTTACACTTACCTTGCTTAGGGTTTGCTGAGTTGCTTGAATCTGTAACTTGATACTTCTCATCAAATTTGGTAAATTTTTATCCATCATCTAAAAAATTATTTTCATTCTCATATTCTGTCTCTTACTCTTCTTGGAATCCAATTATTCATATTTTATATTACTTGATAGTTTTCCTCAGCACCCTACAGCTAATTTCACATACTTTTTCACTGGACTTTTTCTATTTTTCAGATTGGATAGTTTCTACTGATGTCTTCTAATTCCCTAACCCTTTATACTGCTCTTAAGCTCATCCAGTAAATTTTATTTCAAATATTGTACTTTTCAATTCAAGAATTTCTATTTGGTGCTTTTTTACAGTTTTTATGTCTGTGCTGAAATCCTCTATCTGCTCACTCATTATGACTATCTTATCCTTTAATTCCTTAAACAACTCTATAATAGCTGCTTTAAAGTCTTTGTAACATCTGATCCATCTTGTGTCATTTGCTGTTTAGTTACATTTCCCTATTTCTTCTTGTGTCTAATAATTTTTTTGCATATTCAATATTATAAAGAATACACTATTCCTGGCTTCTATTTTTCCCTCTGTGCAATACTGAATTTTGTTGTAACTGGCATTTAAATAACTGACTGATCACCTTGAACTTATAGAGGCTTGGTTTTATGCTTTGATGTAGTCTGTGTCAGTTTTGTCATTAGTCCTAAGGCAAATCCCTTAAATAAGCTAGCTAGTCTTTATACCTAAAGCATGACCTTTCTAGGGTTTATGTGGGACTCTTCAAAAATTACCAAGCCCCTCAACCTTGGCAGGATTCAAACTCTAAACTTTATCCCAATGCAGTGGCTAAGAGCTGAAATCACTGCTCTGTTCTTTCAGTCTCCCACCTGTAATTTGCCACTGGACTTCTTCAAGTTTCTCCTGCATATGTATAGTTCAGGAGTCACTCAAAGATTTGTGTGGAGAGTATGAACAGCTTTGGATCCTACCAGCTCTCGTTGTGATCTTCTTTCTGGGATTTTACACCTCGATTTCTACAGTCTGTAATAGCACAAATTCCATCCTCTGACTTCATAGGCGTTGGCTTTGTGTTTTGAGTTCTAGCTGTCCTGCATCATTTCACCTTCAGGAAAATCGATAAACACATTCATCTTATCTAGTGTGATTCCATATTTCAAGGATTAAATTCTCTCTAGTTTCTGCCTACTTTGGTGTCTCTTCGTAATGTTTAAATTATTTTCCCTAATATTTTGTCCGGAGTATATCATTGTTATCTGTAGTCTGAGACAAGTTACTACAGCATGACCAGAACCAGAACATGTGCAGGCAACTTTTGCATTTGATTTCACTTCAGTGAAAAACCTTCACCTGCTGCGTTAGTTGCAGCATTTGGAAATTTGTGGGTGAACCTTTCATTTTTGAATCACAGTTTTCCACTTCTGTATAATCATCGCTCTATTAAAAGGTAGGTGCTCCAAAGAGAGAAACAAATGCTTGCCTTGCTTGAGACAATCTCAAAGGAAATGCCACGTCTGGTTTTGTTTAATTTAGCATTTATAATAGAGAGAGGCTTAGGACCTCGGGCTTCTAAAACTCTTCAGTCTGAAAGATGTGAGTTTGTCATCTATGTGGCCTCTTAGTTTTATAGATAATCCCTTGAAAACCCTCCCTACAACCAACTGTTTATGCAAATAAGGGAAAACTCTTCTAATTTGTCTTATTGAATATACTGAACAAATTAAGGAAAGGAGAGCCAGGTAAAAGAATTTATTGAGCTGAAAAATGGGGGATGTTTATTTTGTAGAATGTGGTTTAGAGATTCCTGACTGGAATGGCCCATACCCTGGGAGTTCCGGGTGGGTGCCATGCCACACAGGAAACAATTGTAGCCTGCCCTGGGAGTAAGCCAGAGAGCTAACAAATTCAGTGTGCATTGTAGTGCTTCATCAACACGTCTTCTGCAGGGCCTGCCCTCTCTGCTGGGTCACTGACCTTTATAAGTGCACAGTCATGGCCACCGCCTGACAGGCATGAAAAGGAGACAGACAATGGACGAGAAGGGGACGTGCACAGAGGGGGAAAATGCACTCATTCAAGGGATTTACTGGTCAGGGATGTCATGTCTTATGTCCCATTCCAGAACACATGTGGCGGTGTTTAAACCATGCATATTGGGCTGAATAAATATAAGGAATGATTGTTGTCAGAGATACATGAACATAAAAATATCCCTGAGACACATGATCAGTTTTGTGGCAGCACAGAATAATGTAGAAAGTTCTTTGCTATAAAATTTTTCACCAACTTATACAACTTTTAGATCATTAAAATTGATTAGAGTATCATACAGCCAGATTTCAAAGGCATTCCAGACTCCAGAGACAGAATCACATAGTAGCCTGTGAGGGAAAAAATTGAGTTTAGGTCCTGAGTTTGTCACAAAGTAGTTGTGTAATCTTTGGCCCCTTGCTGCAAACCATCAGGCTCCCATTTCTCCATCTGTGTGTCAAGTAGGTTCTCCTTAGTACAATGATCCCATTTCCCTGATATTTTAGGATTTCTGTGTTTGTTACTATCCCTCTGCATCCTCAGATGATTTGTATGGCTTCTTGTTCTGGAAGTTTAGAATACAAGTTAACATAGTGATTTTCAAAATGAACTTCTAAAACTCTAAATATTCCCCTACTTCAGTAAGACACACTGGGATTATTTTATATATTGTAATTTCATGTCAGCTTTGACTTCTTTTTTATTTCAGTTTTGAAAGGAAATAAAGCATTTGAAAACCAATTCTGAAAGATGTTCCTTCTACTTCAAATAGTCTATGACTCTAGTAATAAAAATGCAATGTATAAACCTGTATCCTTTATTGATAATCATTTTTAGGGGCTCTTAATAGTGATATTAAATTACATATCTATCCTATAGATTATTGAACAACATATTATTTTGATAGAAAAATAATGTGCTATAGGCTGGGTGCACTGGCTCATGCCTGTAATCCTAGCACTCTGGGAGGACGAGGTGGGTGGTTGCTTGAGCTCACGAGTTGGAGACCAGCCTGAGCAAAATGTGAGATCCCGACTCTACTAAAAATAGAAAAACTGAGGCAAGAGGATCGCTTGAGCCCAAGAGTTGAAGGTTGCTGTAAGCTATGATGCCACAGCACTCTACCCAATAGCTTGAGACTCTGTCTCAAGAATAATAATAATAATAATAATGTACTATAGATGTATCTGGACAGATACATGTGTTCTGAGAACCTCAGTCTGGAATGGGGGCACTGTTCAAGATGACATACACACTCCCCATCATTACAGAGATTGTCACACAGAGTTGTGCTGTCCTGCTGTGTTTGTCCTCACTTCACAGGCTCTAGGTCTTACCATCCTCACCTGCTTACTTCAGTTCAAGGGTATCTCAAAAATGGCATCTTGCCTGTTTTTCACCCTAAAGTCCTTCATGATCTGTCTTGCTTCTTAGAGAACCTTGCCAGATTATCAGTGGTTCAGGGAAATAATTTAATTTTGGGAATACTAACCAAACCTAAATATAATAGCATTCATAAAGCTGCAGAAAGAATTATCATATGATGCATTTCAAAGCCAGATAAAAGTGATGCCTGTTATTGACATTGAGAAGTAATCCTTATCACTACTCCTTCCCATAAACACCAGATAACTTGTATGAGCAATATGCAAGTGGCTTTCTAAATCCAAAGCACATTGCTGGTATTTATAATAGCTTTCACTTGAGAACCTATTCCTATATGTGGTAGTAATTATTTTCCCATTTTTCAAAAGTAAGGAAATTTAGGCCTGGATAGGATAACATCACAGGTCATTCTAATGCCTAAATGACTGCTTTCCTCTGCTAAGGAGACTGAGCATCTATCTCCTGGGAGAACAGCAGTGTCTGATTTGGGGTTGTGGTGAAAGTCCAGTCCATTTTATGGAAGATGATGATATCTCCTTGTTAGTTCCTAAGCCTTCCACATTGGAATAACTGTTCCCCAGCTTCACAAGAACCTGAAAAAATAATCCTTGTGTTTAATGTGTTCACTCCCAAAATACAAAGTTGTTGGACTACCCTCCACGAGCTTTTGCTCTGTTGTATGGATATAAAAACTCAGTTTCATTCATACCATCTAAAATATCACATAATCATATGCTGAACACTTGGCACAGTAAAGCTTTTTTGATATATTTTTAGTTATTTCTTGATTTCCTTATTTCTTTTTGAATTTTTTTCTTGCTGGGGGAGAGGATGAACCACATTTAAATTTAGTAGGGAAGACTGTTGGACAGAATTTTGAGGGAAGTGAGTCTACTCACCCCACCCGCTTCAACAGGGGAAGCTTCCTGTGTGAGGTAGGATTTGAGTCATATTAATTTGTCCCAGACCACACCAAAATTAAGCTGTTCACGTCTGAAACATTCCATGAATTCAGTTGCGAGGAGGAATTTGTTCAGCCATGTTATGGATTCATATTTCTTTCCTCTCCCAAGAAGGTCTGGGTGTCCTTATAAGGGAGAACGCCTCTGTTTCCCACAGTGTGGAGAGCGAAATAAATACTCTCTCACAGTCAATGCAGAGGTAACTTTTTTTTAATGGATTAAAAAAAAAAAAAAAAAAAAGCAGTTCTAAGAGTCCATCACTGTTTCAGCATCCCCATTCAGAGAGGGAGCTTTTGTCTCTCTCTCAGTGGGAGCTGCCATTTTAATGGGGCCTCCAGCGGGGCCTGGTTTGATGATGTGAAGTAGGCCTGGAAGAATCATGGAATTTTTTTTTTTTTTTTAATTTAGATTTTGGTTAATTTAACCATCCTGGCTTTCAAAGGAACTGAAATGTAAAAGTGAATCCACAGTAAATGTCCCTCAGAAGCTGCTACCAGATAATTTCAGCGATTTCTCATTTTTGAAGCTCTCTCATGTGAAAACCAATCCCTTGAAGTTCTAATAGGCATTACCCGCCCCCCTACCCCCACCCCCAATCTATTTGCAAAGATGAAAATCGGGAGAAGAATTCATTCTTAAAAAATATGCATACGTATACACAGACACAAACATGCACTCCTAAATGCCAGATGAAAAGATTGCTTTGAGCTGATGGGCAATGCCAAGCCAGGATCGGGATGGCTTTGTGGTAATTCTGGGGTTTCCCTTTTGCCTGAGTCATGAACACCAAAGGTACATGGTGCCTCCTCAGCCAGGGCCTTGGCAGGGCCAAAGCTACTCCCCAGGCCCTCATCCCAGAGTGGGAGTCCAACCCTCCTCACCCCAGCAGCCCTCTTTCTAGATAAAACAGTTGCTTTCAGAAACGAGGCGGGGGCCTACAGAGCCAAACTGGCCCGCAGGCCGCTTTCCGTGGGCTCTGGCGCCGGACCTGCTCCGCCCCCGCCCGCCCGCAGGCCCCGCGGCCGCACGGCGGCTGCGCCCGGCAGCTGCGCGCCCAGATGCCAACCGCTGGAATGTGTTTCATGTGCCCGCGTCTCTGCCGGGCTGGCCTCGGGGGAGGCTCTTTCCTGGCCTCTCGGGCGGCGACGCTGGGCTGCGGCAGCTGGGGAACCGACGTGCGATTGGTTTACACACGAGCTGTGCGCCCTTCCCGGCACCGTGCGCCTGCGCTGCGGCCACGCGGGGCGCGCACACTGAGCCCTGTGTGGGGCTCCGGGACCGCGGTGCCTGGGCCTAGACTGGTGTGGTAAATGACTGTCTGCGTGGGCTCCAGGACCCGGGGATTCATCCCTCTGTGTGTTCACTTATACCTAAAGGCCCTCTCTTCGCAGAAAGGAAAAAATGAAGGGATGCATTTTTAAAAAGAGGGTGGAAGCGATGCATTTCCGAAACAGGCGAATGTCCAGCAATTTACAGTTTTGTTAAAGCGTTATCTATCCATGATTCCGTTATTGGGGAAATTACATTTAAATATCCTACCATCAGGCAACCAGCAAACAATAAAACATGCCTTAATAGAGTGGAAAGTGGGGAGGCAGAAGAGAAATTGCCCCCATAAAATAATTTGAAATTCAGCTTGTGTTTCCCAGAAACGGGGCTGTGTGGGGATGAGACTGGAAGTGGAAAAACCCAAGTGAGTCTTGGATCTGCACTTCTCAAATGTCACAGCATTCAGATGGTCAGTAATTTGTGTTTGTTTCTAACGACGTTTTGACTCATCATATTTAATAAAATTTGGTATTACTTTATTTTGATTAAATACTAATTCTGATTTGTTTGTTTGCTGGGAGGTTCTTCTCCTTTTTTTTGTGGTTTGTTCCAACAGTGGCAAGTTGGGCCAAAGGTTCTGCCCACTGGGGCAGCCCTTGCAGTGTAAAAGTATGAGACTTTTACATCAGCGGGCACTTACATAAAATTACTAAAAAATCATTTTACCTCTCTTTTCCTTTTCTACACTTCAGACAAAGAGTCTAGGAAACAGACTCTCTTGGGATGAAAAGTCAGGAACGGCAGACTCGGTTTAATACCTGAAAATTTTTTAGAAAAGACTCATAGGGGCGGTGCCTGTGGCTCAGTGAGTAGGGCGCCGACCCTATATACTGAGGGTGGCGGGTTCAAACCCGGCCCTGGCCAAATTGCAACAAAAAAAAATAGCTGGGCGTTGTGGCGGGTGCCTGTAGTACCAGCTATTCGGGAGGCTGAGGTAAGAGAATCACCTAAGCCCAGGGGTTGGAGGTTGCTGTGAGCTGTGATGCCACAGCACTCTACCGAGGGCCATAAAGTGAGACTCTGTCTCCAAAAAAAAAAAAAAAAAAAAAAAAAACGCATAAAAGTGGACATCCCCTTACAAAGTACAATCCCAATAGCAGATATGCTCTATCCTTCAAAAAAATGTTTTGAATTATGAATGTATTGCCTTCTTGTAAAAAAAAAAAAGAGAGAGAGAGCGAGAGAAAACAATCCAAAACTGTTTAAAATAAAAAGTGAACATTTACCCTCATTGCCACTCCCTGGAATAGTTACTTACAAACGTGATGAGTATCCTCCCAGTCTTTTTATACACACATATCCATGCTATATAAGATATATGTGTGTATTACACATGTATGTATTAATATACATAAGCAATATACATTGATCATATTTATAGAGAGGATGTCTTCTTTATGTAGTGGGATCTTCTTAAACATCGTGTTCTATAACTTCCTTCTTTGCCTTCAAAAATATGTATCCTAGAAGGCCTTTCACCAGTATATACATGGTTTTTAATGGCTCCAGAATACTCCAGAATATTGGTTTATTTAGTCCTTCTCATATTCCTGGTCATTTAAGTAATCCCAAACCTTCAGAAATATAAATAATGCTTCCATAAACATCGTTGCGTATTTGTCACACATTTTAAGTATGTATTTCAATGCAGGTGCTTTTGCCTCTGTAGAAACTGAAACTATCCACTAAGTAGGGAGAGGCAACAAGAAATGAAGGTTAGGTGTTGCATAAAGTATAAAGGTAGGAGATGCAAAGCAGTGAGGTGGAATTGCTTATAGAAACAGAAAGTAGACTCATTAAAAGTTGCATGTGGCTGTGTAATATAATTTTTTCTGTCATAAGACTCTCTTTTTTATTCTCATAATATTTTCTTTCAGAGAAAGAGTTGTAGGCACAGCTCCGTCTCCAACTTTGTAACTGAGCTGGGCATAGAGTTGGGTCCACCTGGTAACTTTGAAATGTGGATGAATAGCACGGGAATACTCATGGACTTCTCTGTGGCTAAAAAGACTGCAGTGGTTGCTATAACCTGTAGCCATATATGCCTCTATTTCTCAAGCAATGAAATTGAAAATTAAAAGTTATTTCTCCTTCCGTTTGATTTCCCGTCTATTTTACCTTCTCTTATTATATGTCCTTTTTGAAGGTCACCTCGCATCTTTATTGATTGGGTCTAGATTCTTTCCTGTATACATTCATTTATTGATATACATTGAGATTAATAGAGCTCAATAACCTTCAGAATATAAGATAAAAGTGATCCCCATTTACCATCTGGGGCCGATGAAACCTTTTATTTATTTATTTTTTATATGCTAAGTCATTTTACAAATAATTGATAGAAATAAAGGGATGAGGAAAAATATTTTATTAGAATTTTTCATAAAGAATTTAACAATCTTATTAAAGAATAAGAATTTTAATAAGAAATTAAACAATTTTAAAAGAAATTTTATTAAGAATTTAAACAATTTAAGCATAGCAAATTCGGATTTTTATGAATCTGAATGACTAACTGGATGAGAATGTCATATTTTCTTTTTGTCCTTAGAAATGAATTATTCTTCCGTTGATGAAGTTTGGGGGGGAAATTTTATCTAGAATATTGTCATCTGAAGATTCACCTGAGATTTCACTTCTCTGATCCATTTTACCATCATCATTAGAGCCTAGAGAGCCCCTACGTCTTTGCTTTCATCTTTCCTTTTATCTAATATGATCTTCCTCTATCAATTGCCTTTTCTTTGCCATTATAAGCAGAAAGTGGAATTTTTTTTTTTTTTTTTGTAGAGACAGTGTCATTCTATTGCCCTCAGTAGAGTGCCATGGCGTCACAGCTCACAGCAACCTCCAACTCCTGGGCTTAGGTGATTCTCTTGCCTCAGCCTCCCGAGTAGCTGGGACTACAGCCACCTGCCACAACGCCCGGCTATTTTTTTTTGTTGCAATTTGGCCGGGGTGGGGTTTGAATCCACCACCCTTGGTATACGGGGCTGGTGCCCTGGTGCCCTACTCACTAAGCCACAGGCGCCGCCCGAAAGTGGAAAATTTTAAATCCTCAACTGTGTTCAATTTTTAAAAAGACTGCAAAGATAATATCTCTGTACTTCTTTTATTCTCTGCTTTTAAATAATGTAAAACTTTGGCCAACACAATAAGAAAATGAGAGAAATGCAAATCAAAACTACTTTGAGATATCACCTAACCCCAGTAAGAGTAGCCCACATAACAAAATCCCAAAACCAGAAATGTTGGCGTGGATGTGGAGGAAAGGGCACACTTCTACACTGCTGGTGGGAATGCCCA
>CAUYPK010122371.1:0-15612 GCA_963574355.1 Loris lydekkerianus
GCCCGCCTGCCGCGCCCTCGGGGCGCGAGCGCTCAGGGCCCCGTAGCCCCCAGCGCGCCGCGCCCCCCCGGCCCCGCCCCCCTCCCCACAGTCACCGGTCCCGCCGGGCCGAGTGGCAGGATTTCGGCAGTCGCGGCCCGGTCACATGGTCAGGAGCACAACTCCCAGCGACCCCGTTCCTGCCAAATCCAGTGTCTTTTCCACCAAATCCACTTTCCGCTGGGGATGGCTTTCTGCTTTTCCTGGTCAGTCTCCTCGCGGGACTGGGAGTTCCTCCAAGGCAGGAACGGTTGTGTGCCCGGCCCCAAGCTGGCCTCAGCCCCCAGTGCAGGGCCTGGCACATGCCCAGCGTTCACGGAAGAAATGCTTGTTAACAAAGGCATGAATGAATGAAACCAGTTGTTGCCTGAAGGAGCCCAGGAGGGTGCTTCTGCTTTTTCCTTCTGACGATCAGGCACTCCTCCCCCAGCCCTAGACACGCACAAGCACACGTGCACACACAGCCCTCTCCAACACACGCAGACGAGCACATAGTGTACGTGGACCCCAGCGCTCAAGGAACCGACCTACTACGTGCATGGCAGGCACTGGCGCCCCTGTGGTCCCACCTGAGCCGCGGCTCCATTTCAGTGCCTCTCTCTGCTTCCTCCCCGCCCCCCTCGCCTCCACATCTTAAGTACCCTACCTTGGGCCCCAAGTGCCTTCTTTATCCCTTTAGAGAAGAAGCCAAGTCAGTCGCTGGGGAGTCTCAAGGTCTGTTTAGGTAGGTACCTGAGGTCCCAGGCTGGTGAGCCGCTGCCAAAGGAGAGCCAGAGGTGCCTGGCAGGGATGCCACCAAATGCTGCAGCCTCTAGAGCCCGCGTGCCAGGTGTTGGTGGGGGTGTGGTGGGAGGGACTCATGGATGTGCTGGGGGTGTGGAAGGGAATTTGCAGTAAGAGCGGGGCAGGATGCTGGGGAGCGTGGGATCCAGCAGGTGTGTGAGCATGCTGGGGAGTAGAGAGTGGTGTTGGGTGTGGGTTTGTGTTGGGACTTCACTCTGTTCCGGGGTGGGCGGACAGCAGCGTCTTTGGGCTGGGAAGGTGGGTGGGGTGTTTAGAATGGGTATATGGAAATCGTGAGTTGGTGGGAGGCCTGGCGGGGGGCGCTAGGTTAGTGAAGGTATAGCAGAGATGGGCTAGAAGCGTGTGTGCGCGCCGGGTGTGTACTGGGGCGTGGCAGGGTCTGGGATGGGTATTGGTGTGAGTTGGGGACAGTGGTGACGGTGGGTCAGGGGCTACTAGTGTGTGAACTATAGGAACCAGGGCCTGTGGTTCGTGGTTTGTGTGCGCCATGTAAGTGACAGGGGACACGGGAGGTGTACGGGCGGGGTGCGGGGGTGTGTGGTGACAGGATCGAATGGGTCTCACAGGGGTGCGTGCGTTGGCCTTTTGGGGCATGCGTTGGCAGGACTTTGGGGGTGCAGAGTGTAGGATCTCACGTCGGGGGGCGGCCAGGCCAGATGGGGGTGGGGTAGGGTGGGAGCCCCGGGGAGCCGCGTGCTCCGCTCACCTCTGCTGCGCTCGGCTCACCGCGCCAGCTCCGTGCGTCGCGGCCGGCAAGTTTCTGAAGCTTAGGCGGCGGGAAGCGCCTCTGCCGCCGCCGAACACCACAGGAGCCCCGGGCGGCGGCCTCGCCTGGAGCCAAGGGGCCGCAGCCGCCGCTGCTGCGGAGGGAAACTCCAAATCCCGCCTCCGCCACCGCCTCCTCCGCCTCTGCCAACGCCTCCTCTCCTCCCGTCTTCTCCGCCTACTGCCCAGGAGGGGCAATGTCGCCCGCGGCGCACAGGGAGGAAGCGGGGAGGGACCGCGGCCTGCCCAGCGTCTCCTTCCACCTCCCAAGCCCCTGTCTCCCTTCCTCCCACCTGCCAGCCTCTGCCATGTGCACCTGTCCTGCCCCACGCGCCCTGCGGGGTCTGCCCCTCAACAGCGCTGCTACATGAGGGCCTCCGAGCTTGGGTCGCAGGAGTGGGGTGGAAAGACCTGACCTAGGCTGGGTCTGGGGGGGCGGGCATTGCATCACAGAGTTTACACTGGCACCCCAGCAAAGGGGCCCATCACGGACCTGGCACAGGTTGGCCCCCAGGTCCACCTTCCACTTCCACACTGGGAACGGTATAATGTCTGTCTGACAGCGCTGCAAAATACTCCCAACTCTCCCAGGTTCCCCTGCACTGTCTCCTATCATTTTGGCTAATAGTAATAGCTTTTCAGTCTCAGTCCAGGAGAGGTGGAGCCAGGATGTTAGGGGAGGGGCTGGGAGCTAGTGGGAATAGGGTGCTGTCCTCATGTCCCATTTGCTTCCTCTGTAGCAAGCATTCCTGTCAAGAACCTTATTTTATCCTTACTCCAGTTCTGGAAGTCAGAGAGGATGGTTCCCATGCTACAGCCAGGGAAACTGAGGCAGTGGTACCCGGTTGTGCAATAATATGGTGGCAAGGCCAGTTGGGGCTTAGGCTGGCTGAGTTCAGAAGCCCAGAGCCTCAGCCCAAAATGGAGAAGCCCACAGGGCCAGGCCTGGCTGGATAAGGGGGAGAGCAGAAAGTGAACAGAGAGGCCCCCAGGCAAGAAGTGGGCATCCAGGCTCCTACCTGCAGTGGGAAGAAGCTGAGAGTGGAGGCCATGGGCTGTGGAGGGCTGGCTTCTTGGCCCAGAGAGAGCAGAATATGGGGAGGCCAGGCAGGGCTGGGATGCCAGCAGCTGCTACATGGATGATGCAGCCAAGGCGGGCCTGGCTGTCTGGCTGTGTCTGCGGCTGCACTGCATCACCCTGAGTCATTACCCCTGGAGAAGAGAGGAGGGCAGCAGCTTTGCCTCTGGAGTCCCAGTTGCTTTCCCAACTCTGGGCCTCAACCTCCTAGTCTGTACATCATGGATCACATGATTTCCATGGGCCTTTCTGGCTTTGCTGCAGTTCTAAGCCATGATCTGCGAGCCTGGGAAGGTCCTACTGCCACCAGCCTGGCATGCCCACCCTTTTCTTGACCCTGGTTGCTCTGCTTTGCCTTTCCAGCAGCTCAGTCCACCCCCCTAAGTGGAGGCTGTGAACCCTGCTCTGGACCCTGGGCCTTTTGGATCTGTACTGTGTCTCTAGACTTGAGCTTGGACCAGCCAAATGAACACCATGCAGGCCAAGAGATGAAACTATGTGCAGGTCCCTGCTGCTGGCCCCTGTGCTTCTTTGATGCTCCCCACTGCTAGTTGTACAGGGGACCTTTTCTAAGAAATGGACAGATGATAAAAACGGTTCTAAAAAGATGGGGCTGGCTTTCCACCCAAACCCCTGGGTGGTCTTCCTGTTTGGGGAGGAAGCAGAACAGCTGAGGCATGCCCTGGGCACTCAGCTGACCCTGGTAAAGACTTGGTGAGCTGACTCAGGAGTTTCTAGAAAAAGGTTGGATAGCTACCCCTCTCCCACCATCATGCACTTTAGTGACTCAGCTGAAAGGATGGGGGAGAGAAGCGTTTGGATTGAATAGTGCTGCCCCTCACCCCGGCAAAGCTCCCACTTCAGCCCTCCCACAGCACCCCTGCTTTGCAGGAAATAAGACCCACCCATTGCAGGAAGAGAGAAAGCAAATGGCCAGGAGATGTCCTGTCAAAGGTGTGCTGGGAGCTTTAACAGCATGGGCCTGCTCTGCTTCCGAAACAGGGTGTCCCTCCTTATTCCCAGGAGCTGGAGAATAAAATGCAGAAACTTCTTGAAGGTGACTTCAGCAAGTGTAAGTTCATGTCACAAAATCCAGGGCACAGCTGGGCCTACAACTCTGGAGCAGCCAGGTATACCTGCCCAGGTCCTGTCTGCTTGTGACAGAAATCTCAGGGTGAGGTGGCAGGTCAGCTTCAGCCCTCACCCTGTTCTCTGTGCCCCTGCCCCTGAATCTGTTCCATGCCCCCCTTTCCATCCCAAACCCCAAAGCACTCGGTACTAGCTCAGGGGCACCAGCAGGCCACTGTCTGCCTTCCTTTCCCCTCCTTGGAGAAGGCCCTTGGGAAGGGGCCATCTTGTTTCCTACCCAGACCCCTTGCCCTCCCGAACCTTTACAGGTGCTCCCCAAAGACCCGGAAAGTTGCCCAGGAACTGCCAGCCATAGACAAGGTGGAGGGTCCAGGAAGCTGGGCCTTGCTGGAAGCAGGGAGGCCTTCAGTCTGGCGGTGCCACTAATGGCGGGCCCAGGTCTGCCACTCTCTGACATAGTAGGCCTTTGGCTGAGCACATCAGTACCTGTTAAGGGGCACTTTTTTTTTTTTAGGTTAGGATTCTGGGACATTCTTTAGGCTAGTGAGGTTTGGGAGAGAGGCCATCAAAGCCTCACACATAGCACAGGAGTTGGCAGAGTCCTGCCACGAGCCAGGTGCCCTCCTCAAGGCTTGGCCCAGGGTCTCCAAACTAGTTGGCTGTGAAAGCTCCTGTCTGCCCTGGGGTTTTGCTGACACCACTTCACTGCTGGACAAGTGCCTCTTCTGTTCATCTCACCCCCCTTGGTGCCTGTCCCCTATCCAGAAACACTGCTCTCATCTGGGGGGGCTGGCACTTGGCAAATGCACACCCGAGACTTTTCTGGGTAGCCATTGGGTCCTACAGAGAGCAGTATCTACCACAGAAGCCATCTGCTCACATGACAACCACCCTCATGGCTGCTGTTGCTCCAGCTCCTCCCTCTATGCCCCTCCCAGATCTGAAGGCTTCAGCCAGCATCTCCCTACCAGTTGCCATGCCTTTGAGAGCACATTCTAGAAGACTGTTCAGAAGCACCCTACCTGCCTGCAGCAGCTTTTTTTTTTTTTTTGCAGTTTTTGGCTGGGGCTGGGTTTGAACCCACTGCCTCCAGCATATGGGGCCAATGCCCTAGTACCTTTGAGCCACAGGCGCCGCCCCCGCAGCAGCTCTTAATAGGGCCATGCCAGAGAGATTTGAAACAAAATGGCCCCATGGTAGTCCCCAAATTTGTACTTGCAGGCCAGGTCAAAGGTAGGTGAGCCCAGCAGCTAAGCCCTTGGGGGTGTAAGCACCAGACAGGGACAGGGGGAGACCAGAGAGAAGGGAGGGGAAGGCAGGGCAGAGAAAGCCAGCCTGTGCAATGATCGATTTGTGGGGGCCAGGACCTCAAGAGCTATCAGAACCCATGTTTCAGTAGGTCTCAGGTTTAACCACCAGGTTCTAACAACACTCCCCACCCCGGCCCCTGGCCAGTGGCACAGGTTCCATCTCTTTGTGTTAGTCTCCCAAGAGGCAGTGCGCATGTGTCTGGATGTACATTACAAATGATATAATCATTTTACTGGGGACAGCCAGCTGCCCACACACATTGGGTGGATAGGCACAGGGAGGCATGTGGAAGTGGAAGGAGCCGATGACTTTCTGGCTTGGCCAAGGGAAGTAGAGAGTTGAGTGGGGCCAGGGAAGAGAAGGGTGACAAATGGGGACAGAGAAATTGGGGATGCCCAGGGCACACAAAGACTACTCAGCTCCCCTGTTGGGGTCCCAATCCATTTCTCTGCCTGGCCCAGGAGGAAGGCCTCTGTGAGTGGCCCACCTGCCTTTCTGGCAAAATCTCTGTGTCTCTCCCTCCCCAGGAACATGCCCCTCCTGTCTGTCTCAGCATAGGAAGCCGTGGTGGGGTCTAGGCAGGGACTCATTACCACCTCTCTCTTTGTCCCAGATGTCTGTGGGGTGGACAGGCTGTGAGCTGTTCTCACATTCCTCAGGGGGCCCCTGCCTCTGCCCCATCTGTCACAGCACCTGCCTATTGGTTCCCCTCTCCCCTCAGCACCCACACCTTGACCTGCCCCTCAGGCTCAGCACCTCACCCACCCACCACCACCACTTGCCCAAGGCTCTGCAGTCATTAGTGGCAAGGCTGGAACCGGAGCCAGAGCTGTGCATGACAGAAGTCATCATCCATGCAAGGAGTCAGAGCTGACTATGGTGTGCGTGTCCAGGAAAGAGACTCAGGGTGGGTCCCTGCCACCCCATTGTCACAAGCCCAGCTAAGCCTTCCTACACCTCGGTTGCACTTTGAGCACAGCTGTCTCCAAGGTTTTGAACTGGCAGTTTCAGGACTGGCCTTCTTTCATGCAGGCCCCTTGGATAGTGAGAAGAGTAACTCTGGGGACAGATGTTGGTCTCTTCATTCCCAGCACTGTCACTGGTACACAGGGTGCCCTGTGATCTCCCCAAACTCTCCTGGCAGCTTCAGAAGACCTTATAGATGGGGAAACTGAGGCACACAGAGCCCCCCCCCAACTAACAAGTGAGGAGCCAAGGCTAGAGCAACATCCTCCACCAGCCAATTTGCAGCCTGTACAAAGGGGTCTGCCCTCTGGCCTCAAGGCCTTTAGTCATTCTTCTTTATAGGCTTGGGGGCAGGGGCCTCTGTCCCAGCAAGCCCACCTGCCTAGCCAGAGCAAGGAAGGAGGCATCTCCCTTCGGCTCTTGGTTGCAAGGGGACTGTGAATCCAATTCAAATAGGCAAATCTTGATTGCAGACAGGGCCAGCACCATCCTTGAGTGTGGGAAACCCCCTCCAGGGTGAAGTCCCAGGCTGTGGCTCCAAAGTGCGTTCACCCTGACCTGGAGGAGGGCCTTCTCCTCTGTCACTTCTCCTAGGCCCGCAGTCCCCACCCCCAGGCTCTTGCTGCCCCCCATTTTCCTGCCTGAGAGGCTTGCCACGGGGAAAGCTCAGGATATTCCTGCCAACTCCATGGGGACATTTCCCATCTAAATTTAGAGAGTAGCTATTACCCCTCAGTACCTGCTTCCCACATTGCTAACTGATTTGCATCCCCAGAGCGGGTGAGGAGAGCAGTGCAGATGTGGCTGTGTGACCTGCTCACCCCTCAGGGCCAGCTCCTGGGCAGAAAGGAGGCCAGGGAGGAGGGGGAAGGGCAGGATGGGGTGGAAGTGACACCCAAGGAATCAGTCTCGTCCATGTGGGTACATAGGGGCCAGCCAAAATCCCCTGCTTGGGGTCAAGTGCACAGCCTTGCATGGGCTCTTACTGTCCTTCCTGTAGATGAGGGGTAGCTGTTTTCAGCTCTGACTCTATCTCTGTCCACTGTGTGCCTGATGCCATTTCATTATCATAGAGGGGATCTGGCAGTTAGTTGGTCAGTTCCTGGCCACTCTGCTGTCACCACATGGACCAGTGGCTTGAGACTTAGCATTCACTGCACCTTGAGCTGCAGGGAGAGCTTCCATGGCTGACATGGGATAGGACCAGCAGGGTGACACAGAGTTCAGTCTATCTACCTGCAAGGCCCAGATGTCCATACCCTCGCATCAGACCTTCTCATGGCATCTGTGGCCCGGACTGCTATTCTCACTGAAAGCAGGGAGTCCAGAGTGGGATCCCTAAGACTGTAAACCTAGGAGGACTCCCCATTTATCAGAGCAGCCAGCTTGGGATTGGCTGCCTGGAGGACTGAGGGCCCCATTGCTAGTGGGATCCAAGCTGTAGCCACAGAGAGGCCTCCTTGCAACCCCTCCAGCAGCGAGTCCAGTCAGAGGGAGGTGTGCAGCTGACCAGCTCAGCCCTGCAGCCTCCCTGGCATTTGAGGACAGGGCTGGGTCCCAGCTGGGCCCTGTCCTCTCTCCATCCATCCCTGCTGTGTGGTTGCTGTGCCCCTGCCCCCATCTAAATTGTGCTCCAGTGGAGGTTTCTTTAGGAGCTTGGTACAGCCCCGGCCCATGTGCGAGCCCAGACCTGGAGGTCCGACATGGAGGCTCTCAGTCTGAGGAGACTCAGGCCTGCTACACTATGGGCAGCCCAGTGACCTTACGTGCATGCTGGGAATCCCTTCCTTTAGGCCCAGCCCCTGCCTGAACCTCAAGGAGCCCAAGAAAGCCACAGTAGAGGCCCAGGTTCTGGGAGGAGGCTGGCTACCAGCCAGAAACTCTCTGCTTGCCCTCTGAAGGGTCTTTTGTGTCCTCACAGCTAGGGACAGCCCTTGTCACTTTTTATTTTGCTCAGAGACCTAGAAGAACAGGATTTGTAGGTCCTCGGCCCACTGCTATCCTGTTTCTGTCTGTATGTAGTTGTTTATTCATTATTTTCATTGCTGTAGTGGGAGGGATGAGCGTTGAGACCTTCTGTTCCACGATCTTGCTGACATTGCTCTTGCTCACTGAGGCCACTGAGGTCCCAGAGCAAGGCCCCTGCTCTCACATACACGCCTGAGGACACTTCTCCATCCACAACATTGCCCAGTGTCCATACCAGGTCTTCTCCCCTGTGTGGCTTCCCAGACATCCTTTGGGGTTCTCAGGGGGACCTGTGGCGCCCAGACATCCTCTTCTTCTTAGCCAAGTCTGTCCCTTCCCTACAGCTCCCGTCTGTCCATCTGCACTACTGACTCCCACCCTCCAGTCACCAGCCTTGAGTCTGCATGAGTCCTCCGTCCTGTCCTCCCAGATGACTCTCTAAATGCCTCCGAACATCTCCAAACCCCCCTGGGCCACTCTGTGCCTTCAGAGTAGAGAGGCCCCTTTGGCTTGCCTGTCCTTCTTTCTCCCTGGGCTAGTGGCTTCACATTCCCAAGGTGCTGGCTTCCAGATGTGACTCTACCCTCCTGTCAAACTCCAGGGCCTTTAAGCCTCTTCCTCCCCCCTACCCCCGTCTGTGGAGCTCATGATGGCTGATCACTGCGAGCAGTGGGGTCAGGCAGTCCAGGACATAGGGTGGGCTGGGTTTTGCCACCCACACGTGGAGCATCTCAGCAGCATCTTCTGGCCACCTGGAGCCAAGGCTCCCAGGTTGGGGGCTTTCCTGTCCTGAGTCGGCCTCTCTACTTGTGCCCTTGACCCTGCATGCACCTGTGCCCCTTTTCCCACACTACCTGCCACATTTATCAATATGCTCCTGTCTTGCCCTTCCTTGGTGAGTCACCTCTGGACACCACCTCGCTCTGTGCCCGCCGCACTCCTGGTCTGTTCCCCACCACTCTGGCCATTTGTCTCTAGTCTTTCACAGGACCCAGACCCTCTTCTTGTCTCTCTCCATACACCCAGCAGGATGAGCTCAGCCCCTCTCCTGGGTGGTGACTGTGACATCGGTCTCTCTGGGTGCCACATCCAGAGCTCCAACTGCCAGCAGCCATTGATCTCTCTGGATGCCCCATGGCACTTCAGACGCAATGTGTCTAAAAGTGAGCTCACTTTCCTCCCTCTACACCCCAAACTCAGGGGATGCCCTCAGTTTCTCTCTCTCCATTACCCCTCTAATTGCAGGTTCTGGTGGCTTTACTATCCAAAGAGCTTGCACATACACCCCTTAGGTCCCTGTCCACTCCTCCTCCACACTAAGGCCAGGGCAGCTGTCCCTAAGCAGACACTGCAGCCCTTCCCTCCATGCCCTTCAGTGGGCCTCACTGCCTAGAGGATAAAGGCCAACTTGCGGGGCTGAGTGATCCACTCCTGCTCACCTCTGGCCTCCCCTCTCTCTCTCTCTAAGCCCATATGCCAGCCCCAGCTCACTGCTAGCAGTTCCCAGAATGTACCTGGATGTCGCCTGTCCCTTTCACTTATTCTAAATAAGGTCACATTCTGCGGCCACCATAATCCTCCCTCTGCTCTCCACAAAATTCACGTCCAAATGTGCAAGATACATTCATTCAAATCTTTGCTGTTGTGCCTGTATCCCCTTACCACACATGCCCCTCCACATGTGCCTGGCAAGGGCACACTTATTTTTTCAAGCCTTGACTCCACCATGCATGCCATCTTCTCTTTTCTGAGGCCATGCGACACAGGATGGCTGTGTCTTGCCAGCCCTGGACCACTGCAGCCCTTGGCTGTGAGGCTGCTTCTTGGAGCACAGAGAACATTTGGAGGAGAGGGGCCATGTCATGTTGGCATTTGTCTTTAGGGCTTTGAGACCTGCCTAGCTCTGGGGCAGTGTCCTCATAATGTGTGTGGACTGGCTTCAGGCTGGCCCCTGACACCCCTCACCCTTTCCTGCAGGAGGAAGCAGAGCTCCAGCACAATCATGGGAGGGCAGGTTCAGGTCTCCCCCGGGGAGAGCAGAGGGGGTGAGAGAATCCCACTGGTCTTGGTCCCCAGCTCCAGGTGCTCTCCCACCCCTGTCATCCATGGGGGGTACCTTTTGCAGCTGTCCTGCCTGCTGCCCCCTCCCCAGCTGGGCCTCTGTCCTGAGCACACAGGGCAGGGAGGGGGACCCAGAAGAGGGGCTGGAGGGTACACTGAGGGGAGACTCGAAGCCCATGTTGCTGTCCTCCTGCTTCTGCTGGACCCCAAGTCCCTCCAGGAAGCTCCTGGTCACTGAATGGGACATGGTCCTTGCCTGTCTCATCAGGCTGCTTCTTGGCTCAGAGCCCAGGGTCATAGGGTGCTCTCCCCTTCCCCCCTTTGGTCTAATAGCACTGGGCATGTCCCTCAGCTATTGCCCTGCTTCCCTCCCTTGTGTCATCGGGGCTTCCCTGCCTGCCTTTTTCTACACCTGACCAACTGGGAGGGTACAGATGCTGCGTATGCCTCCATGCCCTGGCATGCCTGGCATCAGGCCTGTGTGTTCCAGTTACCCCACAGATGTTTCCCGAGGGAGCCATGTCAAGCTGTACTGGCTGCATGACCCCATGCAGACCTTCGTAGCGCCCTACTCTGAACCTAGCGCGCTACTGGGCTCCAGAGAGTTCTGAGAACTAGGCCTGCCTCCAGGAGATCCCTGCCCATGGTGGCACTTGAGGGATATCCCACTGTCCTGCACTGGGTGGCAGCTGTCTGGTCACCTGGATCTTCTCAGGAGTCTTCCCACTCCCACACATTGTTGGCACCATCATGTGGCCTTGTCCTGCATCTGGGTGAGGAGCCCAAATGCCTGAGGTGGGCCCAGATGCCTTTGAGTCCCCTCTGGTGCCTCCCTTCCCATAGCTCTTCACCTGCCCATGTCCCCACTTCTACTCCAGGTAGCATGCTTGGGTCTGTACTGTTGTCCCCACCTGGGCCTTTGTTTTAGCCAGTCTTCTTGCCAGAACGTACCCCAGACCTTTCTCGGAGACCCCTCTGGCCTTCCTCGCCCAGTCTCAGCCTTGCCCTCTCCAGCCTTGGCTCTCCAGGTAGCTGTGAGCTGTCTCAGAGAGCTGAATGTGTGCTCACCAAGGCTGGGCTGGCCACAGGCCTACCCATGTGTTCCTCAGCTGGCTTGGCTCAAGACTGTTTGCTCCCCGCTCCAGGTGCTGGCTGGGCATGTGCTGGAGGAGAAAGAGGGCAGGGACAGGAGGAGCATGAGCTGCTGTGTCTTCACATTGTCCTGGGACACCTCTGCTGCAGGTTCCATGACCAGTTGGCTGTAGGCCTTGGGTACTTAGGAAACTGAAGCCTTGTGTAAGCAAGTGTTTGTCATCTGGGAGGAGGGAGACAGGTAGAACACACCTCTGTGAGGGTCTGAGCACCCAGGTGACTGTACAGGACCCATTGGACAGCCCCAAAGACATGCGGGGCAAACTCTCAGGGCTGCCCAAGCCATGGATGGGATGGGGTTGGATGTGGTCATGAAGCTGGCCATTTTCTATGGGCCTGGGCTTTCCGTGTTATGTGCGCTGCAGAGCAGGCTGGCGCACAGAACTGGAACCAGCAGTCACATGTGTCCACACGGAAGCCACGGTTGAGGTGTATGGAGCAGCACGGCTGCAGCCAACAAAGGCACAATAATAAAATGACACAACTTCTAATAGAACAGTAGGAGAGTGCTTAGTATGGATTGAATTGTGTGCTCTCTCCCAAATTTGTATGTTGAAGTTCCAACTTCCAGTCCCTGTGAATGTGACTGTTTTGGAAATGGTGTTTGTAGATGTAATGAGTTAAGATGAGGTTGTCCTGGGATGGAGTGGCCCTTAATGCATTATGACTAAAAGAGGAAATTGGGGCACAGATGTGCACAGAGACAACCCCACGTGACAGAGACCTACAAGCCCAAGAACACCAAAGGTCACCAGCAAACCAGCAGAGTCTTCACCGGACCCTCAGAAATGGGGAAGAGTAAGTATTGGTTTAAGCTACTCTGTGTGTGGTATTTTGTTACAGCAGCTCTAGCAAACTACCAGACCTTTAGTATTTTCAAATGCTGTCTTGCATAGTTAGATCATTTAATTCTAAAATCTCACTGTGTGGTAGATTCATCACATTTCACAGATAGTGAAGTAAGCTTCCTAAGTGCTGGCCACTCTCCCAGGTGCTGGCTGGGCATGTGACTGACTTGCTTTGACTAATTTGGTCAGAGTGAGTTAGACTCGGAGCTCAGTTCAACTCACCGATTTTAAATCTAGGTGCAGGGAAATAGTCTCTCAGCTGTCTGGTTTATATTCTGTCAGAGTATATGTCAGTCAAGCTTTGCACCTGAGCAGACATAGTTGATTGAGTGAGTCAGGCAACTTGTCAGCACTCCCCTGGGCACCAACCTGCCTCTGAGAAATTGATTCTATTTTAGGGAGAGAAACAGTCTTTCTCTTTGTGCTATGAATATTCCTGTCAGGACTGTCTTAGCTGCAACCCACAACCTTGCTATGTTGTGGTTTTATTTTAATTTATTTCAGTATATTTAAAAAGTTTTTCCTTCAGACTCTCTTTGACTCATGGGTTATTTAGAAGTGTGTTTTTTAGTTTCCTGGTATTTGGAGATATTTTGGTTATGTTTGTGTTATCGATTTCTAGTTTGATTCTACTGTCGTCAGAAAACACACTGTATTATTTCAGTTCTTTTCAATTTGCTGTTTGCCTGGGATATGGTCTATATTGGGATGTGTCCCATGGGTACTTGGAAAGAATGGCATTCTGCTGTATGCAAGTAGGGTGTTGTGTAGAGCTGGCAACAGAAGAGGGTCTCAGGGAAAGGGAGCTCAACTTAGAGGAGGTGGTTTTGCTTTTTTTGGCTATTCTAGACCTAGAGTCAGGAAAAGGAGGCCAGCCTGTACTCCCTCTCACCAGGAGGGCATAAAACCAGTGAAAATCCCACCTACTTGGAAGTGCCAACATAATAGAGGCACAGATGGGGCTGGAGATTGTAATAGGAAACTTGTAACTCCATGAAGAGGTTTTTGGTGAATTGCCTATTCCACCCCAAGAAAGGCTCAGATTTAATAAGCAGCAGCATCCCAGTGGCTGACATTGAAACAAGGTCCTTAGTTTATTCTTACTTAATGGAAACAGAAAGGGGAAGGGGCAAATTACAGCTTTTCCTAAATATGTACCTCAGTATAGTACTTGATGACCTGTTATGTTAAGTAAGAGCTTGTCTTTATGGAGGAAGCATGGTGTATAATCGCAGACTCCCAACACATGTTTAGGGAATGAGTGAATGAATGACTCTGTGCATCTGGTTTCTGGGGATAGTCACTGGGATGGTAGCTGAGGACCCAGGAGGAAGTGACCCATCTTTGACAGGCAGGGCAGCACCAGGGAATGCACTACAGAGGGCAGGCCAGTGAGCTGCCTTTTGAATTGTGAGTTTATCAGGTGGCTCAGGACAGGAAGTCATAGCAAGAGAGGGGAGTCTGCAGGGGAGGCGTGGAAATTCTCACCCTACTCAGGGGTCTGGAAAGAAGGTCTGTATTCCTGGAGTGCACAGGGCCATAAGTGCATATGTGTGATTGCACGAGGCACCCAAATGTGTGGCTGGCTATTCAGGGTAAAAATAAGGCTGGAGATATGGGAGAACCTGGATGTGCACTGCCACATGGCTGCTGCTTCAGAGGAGGCCTCTGGGAGGAGGGGGAAGGCAGAGGGTGCCCCTTTTGTTCAAAGGCCAGCTCTGGGGAAGAGTGTACTCGTTCCTTGCTCATGCTCATGTGCACTCACATGCACACGTGCGTACACACATAGGCCTTGTCCACTGGCACAGCCCTCCTCAGGCTCGTATATAGCTTCTCACATGCTCCTGCCTGCAGTCACATGGCACATGCTGCCACCATTCGAAGTGTGGGCTCATGCACATGCACATGCACACAGAGTGCAGCCCTGTGTCACCTCTCACTTCTGGGCCCTGTTTTAGCTGGCAGCCTTGGGCTGAGCCCTTCCCTGGCCTCTTACACTGGCTCTTGGCTCGTTGTACCCCCCACAAGATGGGGGAGAGGATGGTGGTGGGGTGGGGGGCCTGCCGGGAAGCCCACCTCTTGGATCAGCCCCCTCCCCGGGCCAACGGGAGGGTGAACATCTTACTCAGAAACAGGCTGGTTTGTACAGGGCATCAAGTGACTTTCACACGGATGTGATAGCTAGAGGCCAGTGTCTGTGCATGTGTGCGTGTGTGTGTGTGTGTGCGTGGACATGTATGTAGTGTGAGTAAACACATGTAATATGTGTACATATATGTGTGGTGTGTGCATGTATATGTGTGTGTGCAGTCTGCCTCTCACCTAGCCTTTTAGGGGGTTGCTGGAGGAGAAATCACCAGAGCCTTCCAGAACCCTCTGCATAGCTTGCATGTATATGTGTACTGGGGAAGTCACAGGCTTGAAGATGCAATTTTTCCTGGAGCCCCAGTAGACACGCCAGGAGCAGGGGATGAGCCCAGGTGCTTGGCGTGCGTGCTTGTGTGCTAGAGGTGCCTGGAATACAAGGAGCCCAGTGAGGGAGGCGGGTCCTGGCAGGAGGACATGGGGGTACTCTGGGGCATCCCCAT
The DNA here is from genome assembly GCA_963574355.1 of Loris lydekkerianus. NCBI lineage: Eukaryota > Metazoa > Chordata > Mammalia > Primates > Lorisidae > Loris > Loris lydekkerianus. The sequence continues at coordinate 14,670 of CAUYPK010122371.1, forward strand.
GAGGAAGTAGGTGGCTGGCTGGGCTCCCAGGGCAGGGAGTGGGCACGTGTGGAGGAGCACATCTGGGGCACAGCAGTCACCTGGGCCTCACACAGGCCCCTTGAGTCTACTGGAGACTACCCTGACTGCCCAGCTCCTGCCACATTGTCCCTTTGCAATGTGTCAGTGCATTCTGTCTCCTCTGCTCAGTCCTGCCTCCTCTTGACTCTGCCTTCCATGTGGCCAAATGCCTGTCCTTTCTGCAGGACCCTGTTTCCTGCATGAGGCCCTTGTAGACACATTTCACACACAGTGGATTTGACCTGGCCTTATGGGGGACGAGGGGCTGAGTCCTCGGGCTGAGAGGGTCAGCCTCCTGACTGGGCTTTTGCAGATGAAGGCTGAGATTCTGAATCTGAGTGTGCTGCCCGGGAAGCCCTGTCTTTGCATAATGAAGATGAGAGTGCCTTTCTCAGAGAAGGTTCTTTTTTTTTTTTTTTCCTCAGAGAAGGTTCTGGACCTCCCGGCCACAATAAGGGGAGGTGGACAGAAGGGGAGAGGACACAGGTGGCCGGGTGAGGATGGCTGTTGGTGCAGACAGGGGTCCATGGACTTTCACTCTCTCCAGGTGAAAGTCACACTAACAGAATACCGGAGACGGGTCATTTGGAATGAAGAGACATTTATTTAGCTCACATTTCCAGAGCCAGGATGGAAGGTGCCAGAGCAGACTGGTGAGCAAGCTGGAGCATGAAGGTTGGTCGTTGTCACCTCAGGCTGCTCCTGGGGCCTTTCCCCAAATCACTACTTTCGTCCATTCCTGAGGGCTCTGCCCCCCTCCCAGTACTGCCACTTGGGGGCTTAAGTTTCCCACAAGTGAATTTGGAGCAGCTCATTCAAACTACAGCAGCACATGTCTGAAATTCATCATCATAAGAAACTGAAACATTTCTCCAAGGGGGAT